>VDFB02359424.1:0-51026 GCA_007258455.2 Sequoia sempervirens
GAAATGTGGAGAAAAAACATTTCTCTCATACACCTTTGTAAGCAACACTGCAAATCTAGTTCACACACTGGTGAACATAACTTCTTCTACACATCGATCCAAAAGCCTAACTTTTGGATATAGAAACTCTAAACACCTTTGACCAACATATCCAAACCACACAAGCAAATCTTTAACCCAAAAGAAATGTGGACCAAATCTAGAACACCTCTACAATACCCTATTACCTCTTTTTATCAATTTTCTCAATATCCTCGACATCTTTATCACTACCACAACCATAATCAAAAGCTTATCAAAGCAACACCAGAGGTTAACACTGATAACTTAATTAATGACAACATAATGCAACTAATCAAAGCAACAATCTCTCTCAACCACTACACAACTAACACAATGACAACACAAGCTTGTTCACATCAATGACAACACCTTCATACTTGCAACAATCTACCCTTTTGTCATTGATGGCAACACAATATGTGAAAAACCATCAAAGACAACATACACAGCATTCTTTACAAGATTCTCTCACTATTTCTCCATCTTTCAATTTTTTCTTTTTCACATGCTTCACTCTATGTATAGATAGAATTTTTCACATGGCTCTCTCTCCCTTTGACATCAATGGCAAAGGATAAAATGTTTTGCATTTTTCTCCCCCTTTGACATTGAACCAAGATACTTGCTACTACTCTGAATACTCCCCCTTATAAGTATACACCAACCAAATCAACAACCTTTGCAAAATAACAACACTGACTCCATATTGCAACAATGTCACTACCTACTCCCCTTAAGAGGTAACCACCAACATTAGTCTAGGCAAAGAATTAATTCATAGATCCACTAGACTGATGCATCACCATATGCATCTAGTTCAAAGAAGGAGGGGCAATAACCCCCAAACTTCTCTCAAAGGATACTCAAAATTATCCTTAGGAACAAGCTTGCTATTAGGGTTTGGTGTAGGTTGAGTTGGTAATTGAGGTGCTCTAGGTTGTGTTGGAGCTGCAATGGTTGGGTTTGGCATTATAGCAGGTTGTTGTGGCTACAAAGATTGATGTTGCTACGAGTAATTTTGGTTTTTCCATTATTGGTTCCACACCATTGTGTTGGCCATTGGTTTTGTGGGGGTTGTCACTAAGAATTGTAAGTTGAGGCTTGATAAGGTTGTGGTGGCCACATCCCCTAATGTGGAGCCCAATTAGGTGCTTGGGTCACTAACCATGATTGATTTTACATGTTATTCTAGGGTTGATTGTTCCAATTAGAGAAGTTTGCATTCCCCTCCAAGAAAGGGCATATTGTAAGATAAGGGTTCTTGAGGCATACCTTGAAATTTTTTTCCATGGATTACACTGAGCAATGGAGAATACTTGGCCTTCTTCGTACTCTAGGGTTTAAAATTTAGGTCTCCAAGTTGCTTCTCCTCAAAAATGTTGGCCAACTTCTTGCATTTATAGTTCACCCTCTTCTAGTAGTAATATGGATAATATTCAGTAAGAGTTGCCTCCACTTCCTCTTGCTTGTTTTTGATGTGCAAGGTATCCAATTGGGTAGCTAGGTGGCTAATTATGTCCTCCTTCATGTTGGATAGAAGGTTACTAGGTTCCACCCTAGAGACTCCAATGGAGGTTTTATTGGAAGAGAAGGTTCTATCAACCTTGGTATTTTTCATAGATGACCTTGAATAATTCCTATATACCTAGCAAATTTCCTCAAAAGGTAATTGAGAAATATACCCTGCCCATATGAGGTTCAAATAATCCATGTAGTCTTCATTAAATCCTTGTAAAAATACCAGCTTTAGGTACTCTAGAGAGAGTTTGTTCTGGTGTGATTTCTTCAGACAAAATTGAAACCTTTCCACATAATCCTCAAGTGGTTCATCTTCCCTTTGTGGCATCCTAAAGATATCATCTGTCTTTATGTTTTTCCCTAGATATAATAATCCTGGTACTTCTACAAAAATTGGATTTCATTGTCTCAATTGGGTACTATATTCCTTTCTAACCCCATAAACCATCACAAAGCAACATATTTTAATGTGGCTAGAAAGAGTTTCAATCTATAAGCATTTGTTATGTAATCATAACTTCTACATAAAACATCAAATTCAAACAAGAATGTTTCTGGGTTTTCGGTATTTAATCCATAAAAGTTTGGTAAGGTTGAAGGGGGTATATTCTTGAGAGTAGTGGCCCTTTCTTGGTTTGTGATTGGAACTCAAATGTAACATGTTATGCTATATTTTCTACTGCTTCCTCTGCCATAGTGTTAAGATGCCTTATGAGAGTATCCCCTAGGTCTAGAGTAGGTACTAGTGTGAGGAGTGGTTCTATTTCATTAATTCCCTCAATAGGTTCATCATTTGCACCAATAGCTTGAAATTATTCATGAATTGAGCGGAGAAATCTTCCAAAGTGTCTCTTTGCCTCCACATACAATAATTATTTTATTTTTAAATGGATGTCCCAACACATTGTTAGTGAATAGTTCTTGGTTTATTTGTGAGTGTCTATTGGTCCAAATGACAAAATAAAACTTGCTAATCTATGAAAAAAGTGAAAATAATTTAAAACATAAATAGGAATTTTGGACTTGGCACCATCTCTGACAACGATGCCAAAAATGTAGAGCTTTCCCTAATGTCTAATTAACTGTTGTAGATGGTCATACATACAACTTAATGAACCTATCTAGATCCACAAATTAAGTAGTTCATTATTCAAGAGAGGGCTTCATTAAATTGTCAACCAAGGATTCATAGACTTTAAATGATGTTGGAACTATATATGCATTCAAGAATCCTAAACTTCCTATATTGATTGAGTATAGGTGATTGAACAAGAATAAAATCATCAAAAGCTTCTAACTGAAAATAACTCCCATCTAAAGAACAGGGTAAGCAGATGCTAATTATTGTTAGATTCTATAGGTACCTATCATTTATGATTATAATTAATGACTATTTATGCTACAACATGTCCTAATTCAACTAATCACTCAATAGTTTGAACATAATATAAAATGGATACTTCAATTCAGAAATTATGATATAGCATTCAATGTAATGTAAACTAGAAATTATAAATTAGAAACTATAATGCATACTCTAATTAATCATCTAAACTAATGAGGCTCTGTAGTACCTCAAGTGGCTCTTGCTTGAGCTGTTGCATCCATAGTATCTTCTTCAATTACTTAACTCAAGAAAATATGCAACTAAAATATCTTATCTATTATTTTCCAATTATACATATAATTTTGAACAAAATATAACAAAATCTCCAATTCAATCTAATTCATGCAAAGATCTAGTTGTGCTTCTCAAAAAAGTACCCTCCTATATAGGGTTTGTGAGAATCCACTTATTCATAAACTATGAACAAACTAAAGTAAAATGTTGACTCTCCCATTAAAACATGAAGAGGACCAGTTCTTTTAATCATAATAGAAATTAACAACTAGTGAGAGCAATAGAGTAGAAGTCTAATAAGGACTCTACACCATTTAAGATAACCATTATAACTCAAAAACATGTCCATTAGGGTAACCCTTATTATAATTGATATTCCTTGTTGGAAAAAACTTCTTCTTCCTCCACAATTTATTGAAAAGATGGATTACCACATGTCCATCCTTATTTGAACATCCTCACATCATTGTTTTCATCTTATTATGAGAAATTGCTTGTGTTGTAGCAGATTAAATCCTTTGGTTGTGTTGAACTGTCATCCTTCTATTATGGGTCGAGAATCCTTTTGTTATGGGTTGACTAGTTCTTCACTACAAGGGTTAGTCTTATTTCTTAAGGAAATTTTCATTGTTAGAAACTATGATTAATCATGAAATTATACTAAACTCATAGATATTCAAATTTCACATGTACATTCATTAATATAATATATATCATCTTCAAATGCTTTGAAATAAAAGTATATGAAAAAGGTTTGGTAATGTCTTCAAATCTTAGAAAAAATGAGATAAAAACATGAAAAGTTACAACAAGAAAATTGGTCATTCTTATGGCTCATGAAGTGCATGTGTGAAGCATGGCATGTGATGTTTGGTTACTTGCTTAGACACATGGAGAGCACATTGGAGGATCTTATTGTTTCAAAAGTATTCATGAAAAATTTGTAAGTGTATTGTAATGTTTTATTGTTGAATAATACATAGAGTGTGGATGCTTTTGGAGGTTAGGTTTTTACCTCTTGAAGGTCATCCCAAGGTATATCTTGTGTTATCTTGTTTCTTGTCTATTTGGTCTCTATGTTATGATTATTTTGTAATCTTACATGCATGCTTTTATCTTATGGGGTTATGTAGGAAATGGATTAATTTTTTGGGTATTATGTATTAAAATTCTAACAAGTATTATTAATCAATATGAATACAAAATCAACCATCTTGATGCCATCATAACAAGCAAGTTTGGACCCAAGCTTCCATCAGTCGCCCATCCCCAATCAACCACCTTGTGACCAAGAATTGACTAGCACTTACTACCCCATCATTCCTATATGCATATCTATTGGTCACTCCTATGATATCTTTGACAAGGGAAACCAGTCTTATCCTCCATCCATATTTACATCTTATCCCCCATCCATGTATCAACCTTCACCTTTTTAAAATATCTTGATTGCTTCCACCTTTTATCCAAATCCCATCCCTTACTATCCATAAATCCCTACACCTAATCCTCCATCTAGCCCTTTGTCTAATATCTCATCTAATCCTCCACGTAGTCCTAAACCACCCAAATAATTCATGTCTAGATTTATCCACTTGGACTAAACCTAAATTTCAAAGTTGTTGAATCATTCCACCCCACTAGTCCAAAATCACTTGTGTGTCATTAATTCAATCCTATCTATCCCCACCACCTACCATTCCCATCCAAAATCCTAACACCATCTAACCCATCTAAACCATCCAATACCCATCCCATTAAAATATCAAATCCACCATCTCTCTTCCTACCTAATATGATGAGTCTAGCCACACTAAACCCACCTCCCCCATCATACCATCCACCCAAACCTGACCATGAAACAAAATTATTCTAAAGCGTGTCAAAAATACCCCCTTCCAAATCAAGATCCTACCATGCCATTTAATCCCCCTCATTAACCCTTACCACCTTTTATCAAAACTATTTCAAAACCATCACCTTATCCTCTTGGTTTCCTTGTCTTCATCCATATTAGTTCTCTTGTTGTACCCCTCTTCACATCAAAATGGATTTGCATCTCATTTCCAAAACAACAAAAACCCTATTGATTTCTAAATATTCAAGACCATGAACTACCAATTCAAAGGCTTAGGCCTCCTAAGCAAGGCATACTAGAGCTCATACATATAAAAAATTAATTATTGCATGACCATGGATACATATCTCAATACACCTAATCCAAAAAAGTTGGTACAACCTTTTTTTCCTCCTAAGTTTGCTTCTTCTAAACCCCCCAATAGATTCCTCTTGTTCCTCCTCCAAAAAATTAATCGACATGGACTCCTCCACCATATCAATCTAAAATGAATGGCCTTATCGGGCTCCCCCATCTTTCAAATCCATTTTGGGTCCTTATGTCCCAAAAAACACCTTTGTATGTCCCTCCTATTTACCATCCATATTGAGTCCCTATGTCTAAAATCCTTCATCTCCCATCCTACTAATCTATTCCTTTCTTATCGATCCAAATGATCCTTCCAGATTACTGTGATTTACTTAAAATAATTTAATTCTTTCTTTAAGAAACCAGTTAAATGAACCACATGGAAACAACAAATATGTTCTGATAATTTAAATAGATCCTTGATACATCGATTTAAATAATAGGGAAATATCAAACTGGAGACAACCACACAATCATACACAATAAGATCAATAAACAATTGAAACCAAAATTTCGGCCATCAAATTATAGCTTATTTTCCATTGATTTTCTTCAAAAGATTTTACAATATGTATAAGAAGTCTCCCCTTTTCAAAATTATATTTCTACTACCACCACTGATGCGGTCCCGGTTTCCCTTTTATAAGTGTATAAGGGAAGTGACAAGCTTCAGACAGTTACATTTCAAAACATCTGTTCAATTTCTCACCCCTTAACATAAACTAAAAGTCTTAATTACGATTGTTTGTGCATAATTACAATAAAAGCGATTAAAGATAGCAAATAACAAATAAATTTTTATGTTGAAGTTTCAAAGTGCTTGTAAGACACCCAAAGTCCATTACTCATCGTAAGGCACCCGTGATCATCTGATCTGGCAAGGTCCTCCCTCCATGATGGTATCTCCAAGGCTCGGTACTTCACCGCAAGGCCTATTCTTCTAGGGGAACCAGATATGTCTGCTCCCATTGATACATTGTGTAGTCACTAGGCCATTTGTACTCTTAGATTCTTGGCATATTTTCCAAGTGATTTATCCACTTGCTTTCCAACAATCCCTTGGTATCTGTGATGAATTTTGAGTACCCTACATCTAATGCAAACATTTAATCTAGGATCAAGTTGAAGCTGTGATCATTCATTTCACTATCCTTTTCTAGATGATCAATACAATTTGCAACTATTTGGCTAAATTCACTTTTCCAATCATTGAAACTCTTCAGTTGATCATCATCCCTCAGTATTCTTGGCACAAACCATTGTTTCAATGTGTGAAACGACTCAATTCTTGCTTTGATTTTTTTATTTTCCCCAGATATGTATTGAAACTCCTCCATTACCATTCTTACCATTTGTTTTGTAGGTTTTAAAATTGCAGGAGTCTCAACACTTCTTTGCAAAACTCTACACAATGTTATTGGAGTGTGATGTATGGGTTGCCATTTCTTGAACAAGGGGTCTAATATTGGCACATTGGCTTTCATATGATCAAGTGCTTGAGACAGGGAGACATAGCATTCATATACAGTTTCTATTTTATCCATTGTTATTCTAACTCTATGCTCCAATATTTTCTCCAATCTATTAAAAATTTGTCTCTTTACCCCCCCTTTTTTTCTTCATTGATTCTCTTCAAATTATCAATTTCCTATTTCAGAGCATTTACCTGATCAGCAAAGATAGTACCTGATTCAATTTGTTGAACTGTCGAGGGATGGTAGACTATCAGCTATATGCTCTAGGAAGTACCTCCTCTCAATTGTTGTTTAAGTTTTACATTCTCCATAAATAACTTGTTCACTTCATCATTCATGGTCATTTGTGCTTTCTCATATTCTGCAAGCCTATTTTCTAAGCTTTTGACAACTACTCAAGTGAACATTGCATAGTGCATGGTCATGGTAGCTGCCTCTAATACTGAGGTATCCTTAATTGTCTTGACCATGGTGTTTCCTCTCATCTCTTGCACAATATCTAGGAGCCTTGGTTTTTCTGTATTTCTCTGTTTTGCCTAGAAGGCTAAGGTTTCAATTTTTGGGTTATACCCTGTTCCACTCATACCTTCTTTTGAATTAAATTCTTCCACTAACATGGGGTCTTCTTGATTTCTTACTTGATCAAGTAAGAAAATTTTCTTCAACTCCATCCCAGGGATAATCAATATATTGCTTTTCAAGACCATCTGTCTAGCCTCTTGTGGACTAATATCAATCTCATTAATTCTAAGTTCATTAAATGTTTGGGCAACAATTTGATCATGCTGAGATTCCTCAACTCCCATTTTATTAATTTGAACCCTCCCTTCAAGTTCTTTCATCTTCATTTTCACCCAAAAATCTTTAAATTCTAGAGTCTTAATGAGCTCATCATCTTCTATGAACCTGAGGGAAGCAATTACCCTCTCATCCTCATGCATTTTTGCTTCACTGTGCATATGTACATCTACCCCAACCTCTAGTTTATGAGCCTCAGTTTCATGTGCAGTGAGTGGTTGATCAACTTCAATGTCATATTTCAGATGTCTCAACGCACTAGCCACTTCTTTTGTATCTCCTATTTCCTCAAACATCTTGTTACACCTTGATTGTGTAATTACTATATACTATTACTATACAAGGTAAATGTGAATCTAATGTGAATTTGGTGGATGAATAAATTGTACTTGCACATTGTTATCAATGCGTTATGAATGAATGTTATTTAATTTAATGTTATATGAAGCAATGCATATATGTGAATGAATGGATATTGGTTGATATTCTAACTTTGAAGATGTATTATGTGTAATGCATATTTTGTTGAATAGCTAAGTACCTTGGGCATGTGTTAGTGGATGCAAGTACATGTTCAATTCCTCTAGGTGAAGGGGAAGTATCACTCAGGAGAAGGTCTTGGTCGAGTAACCAATAATGTAACCTATCTAAGCTTACACACACCATAGTAGAATAATTGAGTCGGGTTATTAAGTGGGAAGTTGGTAAGTCATCCTTAGTTAATATTTCTGGATTAGTAATAGTCTTGTTTACTTCTGAGTGCATTATTGGGCGATGTTAGTTGTTTGAGCTTGTGAGTTCTTCCTTATTACTATACATGTATCGATGAGTAGGTCATACAAGGAATATGTATATGTACACACAGGCATGTCGATGATAGACCATACGCATGAAGAAATGTGTACATAAGGGTACATAGGTAGACATATCTATGCACACTTATGCACGAGTTACTTATACACATGGAACTATCCCATGGATCCAACAACATGTATATGTATACGTATAAGTATATTGCTCGTAGGCTCTTATCAATACAATAGTAATTGTGTATGATTTTGGTGTGTGAATCAAATGTGTATATATATATATAGTATATACATATATCCATACGTATATATGTATCAATATACGCGTAAGATGGCAAATGGACATGCCCATATAAATGTATCGATATATGTATACATACGTATACATGTACATAGAGGTGTGTGTGTGTGTGTACATAATCGATATATTGTTGTAACAATGTGATCACTATCTTAATTATATTCATATGTATAGCAAAATATACATGCTTTATTGACATATGATAAATATGGATATATATACTAACATATATATACATATATATATATATATATATATATATATATATATATATATATATATATATGTGTGTGTGTGTGTGTGTGTGTGTGTATCAATATATATGTATGTATATGTACATATATGTTATGTATATATATACTTAAATATTATATATGGCTTTGAGGTCGATTATCATTAACAACTTGGAAGCTGATTTATAACTAAATCAAAGGCCAAATATGAAATACTTGTGACTGTGCTTAAGAGGCCGAATAGTTCTCATGTTGTCCAACGCAATAAAGGCAAGTATTTTGCAAACCAATTTGTAGCATTAAGTCGATATAAAATTGGAGACTTGGTCGACGCCTTGCTGTGATATGTCTTTGACTTAGTAAACCATAAGATGCCTTGTCATTTAGTAAATATCTGCAACAAATGAATGCATGATTTATAATGAATAGCAGGTCGATGACTGATTCAAAGTGATAAATGAGTTAAGTCGACTCATGTGAGACCAAGTCAACATAAGCAATGCGTTTCATATTTGATTTTTTGACTGATTCCACAATGAGAAACTGCGCCGACTCTGTAGGAGGTTATTGATGCTTTGACGCCACCTTTGAGTCCTACTTTCTGAAGATGTTTATTGTGAATGCAAATCGAATTCAATCATGCGTTGATTTGAATTAGTCTCTTATTGTTGTCAATCAACAAGGACAATCTATAGCTATGATTAGCTGAGTAAGATCTTATATGTGCATCACCTTTTAGCTAAGGATTGTGTATTGCTATGCATGGTAATTGTTGTCAAAACTCATGCCTATATTGTAGGCTAAGTGGTCTCCAAACTATTGTATAAATAGTAGAGCAAGTTCACTTGTTTGGGACACATTCCTTGAGCAAGTTTATGCATTCTATTTGCATTCCTTTATGCATTATTATGCTTTATATAGTGAGTGAGCTTTGAGCATTAGATTATTTTATTATTTTGAGAGAACTATTTTGCCAATTTGTGAGTTAGAGGTTATTGTGACTTTGTTGGAGAGATCGAATCCAAGCTAGCTGTTATTCTGAGAGAGTTGTGTTTGCAGCCAGTCGATTGGATAGCATATCACAGGCATTGGGATAATCTTCCTTTGTTTGTATTAAGCTTTTGAAAGAGTTGTTTCTTGATTGTTTAAACTAGTCTATTATGGTTACCTGCATTTAGGGGAAAGTAATGTTTACTTTGAAAGAAAAGTAGAAGTTGTTTACTCTGTTTATAAAATGCTTGTAATTACTCCATAATAGGAGAGATTGTTTGTCCTAGGTATTATTAATATACTAGATGTGATTGAACAAGGATAGCTTAAGGGATACTCATAGCTAGTTATTGAATATGCTTGATAGCTAATGGGTTACTCTTGGGATTGTTGTCCATTGAAGGGAGGGAACTAGTACTTTGCTTAATTAAGTATAGATATCTTAAGTTTGTGTTAAGGGTGATAGATTAATTATGGGGTTTAAGCTTACCCATGGGAGGGATTACCTATGCATAGATATTATGGTCTTAAGTCAAAACGAGCTTGATAAGTGTAAGTGAATGGTATACCATCTCTCGAAGTACTAAGTGAGAACACTTTGGCCAAAGTGGTGTGATTTCCTAGGGCTCCACTGTCAGTTCATCGTGTCCATTTAATGCATGATAGTTACCTTGTGTAGGGTTATAAAACCTAAGTCATGTAGGGCATAACACTAAGCTTAGTGTGGTATGTTGTACGAGGTTACTCAACCAATCTCTTCATCGAAGGATAGGGCCATCTATCATTGATAGATGTGTGGGGGACCACATATGAGTCTATGGTTGGTAGAAAAGTTCTTGAGTGATGCTTCTCCTCCTCAACAAGCGACAAAAGACCAAGGTTTTGAAAGGTGAATTCCTGGACCATCTATATCTTATTCTTTGAAGCTCGGTGGAGCTGTGTATGTAATTGTGTACATTCTTGGAATATTGTACTTTGTGAATTATTGTATTGAAATGGAATCCTTATTGTATTTTGTTATCGCATCTTTGTTCATATATTACCAATAAAGAAAAGATTTTTTTTATTGCAATGGTTTATTACATAGTTTATTTACTTGCACAGTGAAAACTTAGGAAAATTTACTTTAGTGTACGATTGGCATATTACATGTGGTATCAAAGCTACCAAGTTTAGCTCTAGAACCTATGAGCTCATCATTCTTTCCGTCCAACGTTATCTAATGTTTGGAAATTCTTGTACCAAGATGGTGCATCTTAGATTAACGACTCAAAAGTCAGTAATCAGAAATGAGATCTACCTCAAGGCCAAGAAGGAAAGAGAATCCATCGTTAGAACAATTGAGGGTAATAACTATGGCAATTCCATATGGTTTAGCGACACTAAGACTTTCAGTCACACACTTTCTCGGATCAGTGATGTGAAGAGAAGGATGAAGATGGAGGCTATGTACAATTATCTACCTACCATCTCACCAGAAAAGTTTGAGTCATTAACACTTTCTAGGGATATGCCCTCGGAAGGAAGTGTCAATCTGACATTTATTTTTAGGGACCCTAGAGTTCTTCCATTGGTGGAAGTAATAGTAATTTCCTTGAGTAACAAGTGTGAAGGATATGTACCTCGTAACTATGTATTGGATGATAAATCTAAAGGCTACTATCCATTTTGGGATAGGTATGAACAAATGAGAGATGAGCAACAATCTTAATATGTTATTTCCTCAAACATCTTGTTACATTCCCGATTGTGTAATTACTATATACTATTACTAGACAGGGTAAATGTGAATCTAATGTGAATTTGGTAGATGAATAAATTGTACTTGCACATTGTTATCAATGCATTATGAATGAATGTTATTACATTTAATGTTATATGAAGCAATGCATATATGTGAATGAATGGATATTGGTTGATATTCTAACTTTGAAGATCTATTATGTGTAATGCATATTTTGTTGAATAGTTGACTACCTTGGGCATGTGTTAGTGGATGCAGGTACATGTTCAATTCCTTCAGGCGGAGGGGAAGTATCACTCAAGAGAAGGTCTTGGTCAGGTAACCTGTAACATAACCTATCTGAGCTTACACACACCACAGTAGAATAATTGAGTCAAGTTATTAAGTGGGAAGTTGGTAAGTCATCCTTAGTTAATATGTCTGCATTAGTAAGAGTCTTGTTTACTTATGAGTGCATTATTGGGTGATGTTAGTTGTTTGAGCTTGCGAGTTCTTCCTTATTACTATGCTTGTATTGATGAGTAGGTCATACAAGGAATATGTATACATACATAGAAGCATGTCGATGATAGATCATACACATGAACGCGTACATAAGGGTACATGGGTATATGTATCCATGCACATTTATGCATGAGTTTCTTATACGCATGGAACTATCCCATGGATCTAACGACATGTATATGTATGTACATATAATTATATCTCTCATAGGCTCTTATCAATACAATAGTAATTGTGTATGATTTTGGTGTGTGAATCGAATGTGTGTATATATATATAAAGTATATACATATATCCATATGTATATATGTATCGATATACATGTAAGGTGGAAAATGGACATGCCCATATGAATGTATCAATATATTGTTGTAACAATGTGATCTCTATCTTAATTGTATTCATATGTATAGCGAAATATACATGCTTTATTGACATATGCTAAATATGGATGTATATTCTAACATATATATACATATACATATATATGTGTGTGTGTCGATATATATATATGTATGTATATGTACATATATATTATGTATATATATACATAAATATTATATATGGCTTTGAGGTCGATTATCATTAACAACTTGGAAGCCGATTTATAACTAAATCGAAGGCTGAATATGAAATAATTGTGACTGTGCTTAAGAGGCTGAATAGTTCTCATGTTGTCCAATGCAATAAAGGCGAGTATTTTTCAAACCAATTCACAACATTAAGTTGATATAAAAGTGGAGAATTGGTCGATGCCTTGCTGTGATATTTCTTTGACTTAGTAAACCATAAGACGCCTTGTCATTTGGTAAATTTTTGAAACAAATGAATGCATGCTTTATAATGAACAACAGGTCGATGACTGAGTCAAAGTGATAAATGAGTTAAGTTGACTCATGTGATAAATAATTGACTGTGCTTTTGTAAGTTCTGGAAGCAGGATGATAGTTTTGTGCCAACACTTTAATGAATTCTACATCTATAAAGAAATTTGGGACTATTAGCTTGGCTAAGCGTAAATTCCAAGGGTTTGAAGCTAGAATCTTGCCATCTCTATTATCATAAAAATACTAGAACAAATCCCACCCAGAGATAGGGATGATTGCATCTCTGCATCCATGAGCTACATCCCTAAATACCTTCCTAGACCCTTTATCTATTGATTTAGGCAATATATCTAGTATGGATTTTTGTAGGGTTCTTTTCTTTGTTTTAGGAGGTGCAAACTCTTCTTTCTTACTTACGAGCTCACTCTTTTTGGGAGCCATGATGCAAAATTTTACTCTTACTTGAACCTTCTAAGCTTCTATTTTCAAAAAACCAAATACTTATATACTTGTTTATTGAAAGAGATCATGCACTTACCCAGTGAGATAACAGTTGTAGAGTCTTCTCCCTCAAACTCCTTAGCTTCTGGCACAATGAACTTTTGTAAACGATTACAAAAAATGGCATTGAAATCTAAACTTATTTGCCACTGAGCTTAGTCATTTCAACATTAAAATATTTCATAATTTGACCATATTTCGAGTTTGAATATATTCCTTTGATCCTAGAAGATCGAACAGTCCATGATAAGTTGCATAATTACTGCCATAGTTGACATAAATGTCTTTGCCAACTTGTACCACTATACCGTCATCACTTTTCTTGGTTGTCGTGGGGTATCGGGATCATATAACTCTCATATGCTAGTCATCCCACTATACCACGAGCTTTATTATTGTTATCACTTGCATGTTGTGAGGTTGCAGTTTAGACAATCTTATACTGCCACCCCACATGTCACTCCCATGCTATAGTTTGTTCATCATAGGACAACAGGTTACCCTTTACCGATCAAATGAGAGTTATCATCGTCCCACATATCTTACTTCACATTGCTGATGCTTACTATTAGGCTGTGGGTTATTTCTATAGCTAAGAGACAACTTACTGTCACCCCACATGCCTCTTCTCTGACTGTTGTGGTATAGCATTAGATGGTTGCATTGTATTCTATACCCTTGCCATACCGCGAAGGACTCCTAGAATAGAACAAGAACCTTGCAGGAGTGCAGTAATGCATTTTTATGCATTTCAGATGGGATTATGGGGGTATACCATGCTACAATAGTTTAGCTATCACTTTATTTGGGAGTTTGGACAATTTTTTAGTCTTTGAAACCTTTTAGGATGTTTTATTTTTGGCTTTTTAGTGTTACTCAGACCTAAAAATTATCGTCTTTTCTTTTATAGTGATTGAGTTTAGGAAAACAAGGATATTTAATATACAATACAAGGATCAAGACTCCAGTTATTTGATTCAAGGTTTGCTTAAGCGGTGAATTTAGGCAAATTTTGGAGGTTCTAACATATCTCTATTTAGCATCTCTACATTCTTCCTAAGGGATTCTTTGGTCTCTATTAGTGTTTTTATCTTATAATATCCTTCCTACTCTATCTCAGATCCTAATAGGCTAAATAAGAAATCTTGAAAATTGCACAGGTGTTGGAATATTTCTTTCTATCATTCTCTAATTGAGCATGTATTGATTAATTAGGTCACTCCTAAAGGCCATTAATTATATATACTTTATACAAATTATGATTAATTTTTTTTGTAATATTCCCTTATGTACTAGTTGATGCAAACTCATTTTATTTATGGATCTCATTAATGGTAAAAATTATCAAATAATGCATCTCCCTTCTTCAATTCTCGTGTGAATGAATCCATCACTTTTTCCAACTAGTGAGCCTAGTCATACAACTAAAAAATACAATCAATTATTCCATAAGCCTAATTCAAAAATTTATTTACCCAAATATCAATAACTTGGGATATACTATGTATTTCAAACAATTTTCCTCTTACTTAGAGATTAAAATTAGAGTCTTCAAGAGAGCACCTTGGTGTTGTTCCTAAGGAGTGCTTAGTTCCTTGATGAAAATATTCATTTGGACAAGGTGCTACTTCAATTCTCTTTTAGTTTCTTTATCTTTATCTATTCTTGTCTTTATAGTTTCAATAGTAGTACCCAAAGAAATAATCTCCTCCTCCCTAGTTTTCTTACCCAAATTAACTGTAGATATTTGATAATCTATAGTAGTGAGTTCTCTATCATTCTTATCTAACATAGGGGTCACTATCTCAAAAATTCTCTCTTGAGACTCATTTATTCTTATGAAGGAGAGTGTTCTAGGATTATATCTTGGCCTACATTTCTCTATCTCAGCCTTCATTGTTATATATAATGGCTTTACTACTATATTTTCTCTCTTATCAAAGTTTATCTTCAACAAAGTTGTGACTGTAGGGGTACTCTGTACAACTTGATTTGTAGTTTTGGACACCTCTTGTTGAGGTTGTTGATGTCTCTCTATGTTGTAGTCTCTTTAGATGGTTCTAATTATTGGCGCTCTTGTATCTATTATTCCTCAACAACTTTACTTGTTTCTAAGTACATTTTTCTTGATATGAATTTCTATAATTCATTGTTTCTCTAATCCTTGATGACTGTCTCCTATGATAGGGTAATATTACATTTGAGTAGGAGGGCATCGAGGAGTTTTTAGTAACTATTATCATTTGAGCAACTATTCTTCAACATCCTTTGTCATAACCCTCTTCCTTAGAACCTTGCAAAACTCTTAGTTAAGTTCATGTGACAAGGTTTGAAATAATTATTTATTAAAAGTTTAAAAGAAATATATTAAGAAATTAATAAGTAATTATATTAATTAATTTTATAATGAACTAAAGTATTAAAATAAATTTTATTATAAAATATTAAATATTCAAATACCATATCAATTATATTATTCAGAGTTATTAAATTTAAAAAGGGAATAATAAATATTTAAAATTCTTTTAGTTAATAATACAAATATTATTTGAATAAAATTATTATATTTTAAAAACACATAGTTATGGAGGAAATGAAGGTGATGACACTTGGCATTTTAATTTGAAGGTATTACATATTATTAATATTGACATTTTTATGACATAAGGAAGGTTACATGATTTTTATGATTCATTCTATGACATGATTTAGTGGAGGATATTTTGAGGGAGAATATACTAATTATATATATATATATATATATATATATATATATATATATTCTAAATCACATATGGTGAACAAATTCTATATTATGTTAGTTAATTAGCCAATAGGCTACATATAGTGTGATATTTGAGCCTGAAACAAGTCTCACACCTACAAACCACTATTGAGTCATCGTAAAACAAGTTTTAGCTGCAATTTAATGGTAAATCAACTATCGTTCAATGGTAAAAACCTCCAAAATATCAATTAAAAACCTCCAAAATCTCACTTATCATATAAAAACCAAAAAAATACTATTTGACAACTCGATGAGAACATTCTATTTTTATTTAGGTACAAGTGCTAGTTAATCTAAAACTAAAATAATAAATGATAAATGAATATTCTATATTTAATTTAGAGTGCAACTATTATTTTAAAGTCTTATTTTAATTGAGGGTATTTGAAAGAAAATAAATGACACTTGACAATAAAGACCTTTTAAATTTATGTGAGAATAAAACTAAAAATAGTTTTTTTATGACAAGGGAGTTACACTTTTAATTTGCATGAAAGTTACATATTGCATGTTTTATTTTGGGAAGATTCTATGACAAGAAATTACTCATGTCATATTAATGAAGTCTAATTTTAAAAAGAAATCTCTCAAGCCATTATTTAAAAAAAAAGATTTGTCCCTTTTAAATAGGGGCTTTTAGAATGTATACGACATGAGTAATGCATTCTAAAAGCAATTATTGTAGAGAAGAAGAAGAAGTAGCCAAGGTTTTCTCTTTGGCATTTTGAGAGAAGTTTATTATTTGTAGGGAAATCAATTTCTTGAGAGGAAGAAGAAGACACTAGATTTCTTGAAGGGTTTGGGCTCTTGCATCCCAATTTTATCCATCTTGCAACCTCAATTTCATTTGGAAAAGGAGCTAAAGATTTTATTGCATTTCAGGTAAGTTCTTGTTAAATTGTTTGATTAATTTTGTTTTTGAAATAGTAGATTAAGATTTCTTGTTTTGAAATAGTAGATTAAGGAACAAGAAATCTTAGTGAAGAAATGATCAATTTTAGTGAAAGAAATCAGATTATAGTCCAAAAATTTATGCATCGTTTTCATTAGATTTTACATAATTTTCAAACATTAAAATACATTCATTTTTATTTTGAAAATCTTTAAGGTGTGTCTAAAATTAAAATCTCTTTGAGATTTCAATGCATATTTTTCCAAAGAAATTCTTATAATCTGTCTAAATTTAAAACTTAAAATGCATAATGTTTTTTGTTTAAAAAAGAATCTTTTTGAAATCTTTTTATTTGTTTATAAATTAGATTTCAAAAAATTTAAAATTCATTTTCTTATTGATTTATTTTTTCTAAATTCTATCAATTTTAATAAATAAATATATATATATATTTTTTAAAATAAAATAATACTGATAATATAATATAAATACATATAAATTTATAATTTATTAATATTATAAAATGCATATATTAATTTAAATATTATAATTCTTTTATAAAATTTAGATTTATTAATATAATATATATTAATATATTATTAATACTATAAAAATATTATATATAAAATAAAATATATTGATTAAATTGTTTAATATTGAAATAAAAAATATGTATAAATGTTAATAAGGCTCGCGGCCTTTATGCAAGCCATAAGGCCCATAAAACAAAATTTATATGTTTTTTAATTTTATAATTAGTTTTTAATAAATACTTTTTATTTTGATACGCAAGTATAGATTTATATTATATTAAAAAATTTCAGACTACAAACAACTGCCAACACAAGATAAAATATTCACCTTCAACCACCAAGCAATTATGCCAAAAAAACCAGATAACTACCATGAAGTCACCCGCCAACCAGCCCATCCAAAAAAATCTACCTAAAACCAGATTTATACCAAAATGGCCACCATGGCCAACACCATCAACATAATACATTCCCAACTTTTAAAAGAAAAAAAAACCTAACCTACTAAACCAGGGCCCAACCTAACCAGACTTACAAAAAATGGTTCAACTCGAAGAATTTCTTCAGGAACTCCATTGCCACTGTCGTTACCATCCTATGCTTCATGAGGGTAGGTTTGCTCGAGTTGAGAAGAAATGGGTATAGTTTGATAGCCTCGTTCAAACCTCGCAGGAGCTTCAAGTCGTAGGGATGCAAAATGCCCCTTCCAACCACCACAGCACGCAGAACTTCACCAACCCCTTCCACCAAATCTTCCCTGAACATTTTTTCAAGTAGCAATTTCACCTCAGCTTTATCGACCTAGTTATCCAGGAGAGAAGCCAAAAACCTAGAAGAAATATGCAAATTATCCCTTCCAAATTCCCTGTTCATCAAATGCTTGGCACCCAAGATCATTTTGGTCACCACCACCACCAAAGGATCATTATTGAGAAGGATCCTTTTCAATCGTTGATCCGATATTTCTCTGAAAGAAGCTTGTCTAGCCGACAACTTCAATGAAATCGGACCCCAAATCTTGCCAAACCATCCACCGACACCTCTATCACAAACCTTGAGTGCTTGGCCATCGACACCCAAGCATAGATCACACACTGCCAGAAAGAAATTGAGCACCAACCGTAGCCGAAGATAATAAAATGAGAAAGAAATCACGCCTTAATTGGTCTTAAAGCCAACCCAACATAGATTAATGCCAAGTACTTAGCGACCGCCACCTCCACTAATGAGGCATCTCCAAACATGTCGAAAACCTACCGAAAGGACTAAGTCCATCAAGCCAATGCACTCTAGCTAGCCTCGGAAAGGGCGACATCACCTCGCCATCAATACCCGTACTAGCAAGACATGACGTTTCCTGCCAACTCCAACTCATGAAAGCCCTCCCACGTCAACTACCTGACCCAACTCACCAAACAATGTGGCAAATTTGCCACGTCCCCTCCGCTAGGTTGGAGGGGTGCCCACCCTACCACCCACTTTTAATAAATACTTATTAATAAATCATTATAATAAATAATTATTAATAAATCATAATAATAAATAATTTTTTTATTTATATTTATTTTATATAATAATATATTTATATAATTTAATTAAGTATTTATTAAGTATTTTTTTTTCATTTTACAATAATGGATAATATTAAAATATCGCTAAATTAAATAATTTTAAATATAAATAGATATTTTAAAAAATAAATATGAATGGAAAAATATATGAACCACTTAATATTTTAATTTGTAAATTGATCAATATAATAGAATTATTTCTTTTATTTTAACTTTATCTATATCAAATTTATTTGACAAATAAATGGATATATATTAATTTAGGATTTTGAATTATTTGGCAAGTAAATTGAATAGATATTGGTAGACATTTTGACTTTTACTTCTCCACAAATAATTTCAAGCAACCTTTAAATGAATTAGAAGTTTAGTAAATGGTTTTTATTGGAAGTTTCCAAATTACTCAAGATCTTAAAAGCAATAAATCAAGTATTCCTTTTAGAATCAATAGTTTTATAAGCTATCAATAATTTCACAAATATAGTAATTTAATTGTTGCATGCAATTGTTTAAAATGATTAATCAAATTAACATTTAATTTCAAAGAATTTAGTGTTAGTTTTTAAATTTATTGCAAAAGTGATTAGTTTCTATTATTCATTTAATTTTGTCTTAATTCATTTATTTTACAACAACATGTTAGTAATTGAAGTAATTAGTGTTAGTTTAAATATATCTTCAAAAGAAAATTTATTTTGCAAAGGAAATTTGTCATTTATTTTAGGAAACTTAGTAGTGTTTTAATTTATGCAATTTTGTAAAGTAAATTAGTGATCAAAATAAAAAGTGGTAGTTTAAAATTATTTTAAAATTTAGAAGGTAATTACTATTAACATATTAAATTTATAATTACAAGGTAATTAGTATTGATTTATTTAGTTAAAACTTATTTCATAGTATTTAGTAGTAAATATTTTCAAGAGAATTTAGATTTAATTAGTATTAATTTATGTCTAAGTAAATAAAAAGGGGAATTAATAAATAATCACTTAAAATTTTATTAACTCATTGTCTAAGTAGTTATCACTAAGTAATTAGAATTAGATTAAATTATTTTCAAAAGGGAAAGTTGTCACCAAGCAACTAGAAATAGTATTAATTTATTTTTAAAGGTGAACCAAAATAGTTAAATTTATTATTTTCATCAATTTGACTTATATTGCAAAGCTAGTTAGTAATTATTTCTCAAGTATTAAAATTAATTCAAAGTAAATAACAAAAGTAAGCAAGTAGATTTACTTATTTTCAAGAGTAAACCAAAATAGTTAAGATACTACAAGTAACCAGTATTGGTAGTACTTGGTAATAACTTATTAAGTTTATTTTCAAATAAATTAGTAATAATGGATTCTTTATTGAAAGGTAGGCTTCAAGAAAGATAGTATAATTTATCAAAAGAAATTGGAACTTAGTCAAATCTATTAACTATATCAAAAAGAAAATTCTTGGTGCATATAAACATAATAATATTTTTTTTTTGTATTGGATATCGTATGAACAACAAATATACATGGAGCAAATGTCAAGATTTACATCATGAGATACCCCCCATATACAAAAATGAATTTTATGCCCTCCCATTACAACAACATGACTGCACAGGTGGCAATTTACATTATATCTAGGACTGCATTACATACATATAGTAGATCTGGAACTGTTCACAATATATTTCCTATTTAGATCACCTAAAAAACCACTATGCTGCAAAAAATTGTCATTAGCATCAACCAAGAGCCATCACGAGTGCCAAGATCGGAGGAGTCTGTCATCTTAACTTGTTGTATTTTCTTTAGCTACCTAGTTTTTCATTCTCAACAGAGTCCCCACAGCTTCTATCTCATCCCTGCTAAAATCCTCCATACCAAGAAAAGGTGGAGCCTCCTCATTCTGACTGTCTTTTTCCATCTTGTTGTTGAACTCTTTCTAAAAGACTTCCAGAGGTCTAAGGAATATCTTGGTGGCATGTTTCCAGTTGTCCCTGAAGTTGGCTTCACAGAAATTAACAGGCATTGTACCCTCCAAAAATTTTAAGAACTTGAATTTGGCCACCTTTATAGTCAACGTTACTTGCACAGCCATGTTGTACAAAATGATTCTTTTGTCTGATTCAGTAAGTGTCCTCCTTATCCCTTTAAATTTTTCATCATTTCTTGATTTCCAAATTAGCCAAAGAATTTTAGTTGCAAAACAAATCCAAAAAGCTGCTAGTTCTTTCCCAATTTTATTACTTTTAGCAAAAAGAGTTATGTTTGAGTTTGGCTTGCTATTGGCATCCCAGATATCTTGATTGTGACAAAAAAAATTCCAAAACTCCCTAGCATATATACATTCAAAAAATAAATGCATTATAGTTTTCAGCACCCTACAAAGGCTGCAAATTTCAATGTCATTTGAACTTATCTTGCATGGTAGTTTCTAGAGAGTTAAAAGCCATTTGAAGCAAGCCTTCTTTGGCTCAATTGTGCTAGTCCAAACATTTCTCAACTTTGATCACTCATCTTTGTTTAAATTGTAGTTCCAGATCCTATTCAAGTGATCAAAGGTCTCTTGCTGACAAGTAAGAGAGCTATACATAGTTTTTGCATTGAGACTGGTGAGTTTAGTCCCACCATCCCAAGAAAACTCTTTGTATTGTTCTTCATTGTACAAACAATTTATTGGGGAAGATAGTTCATAATAGACCTCCTTGATGATAGAGTAGGTTCTTCTTTGTGTTTCTGGGAGACCGAATTCAACACACAGCTGATTCCAGTCTTTTAGTTGCCCATTTTCAAAGATATGGGAGAATTTCCTTATTCCTTTTCTGGCCCAACCTTTAGCCGAATACCCCTATAAAAGAGACAGGGGTTTTCCCTTGTGTACAAGGTTCCACCAGCATGATATGTGTATAAACAAGGTATTATTTGTAGAAAACTTATCGCTGGTAATATGTACCTTTGCATGCTCCCAAGCTTTCTATATACTTTTGAATACCAACGAGCCCTCTGGAACCATAGGATGATGACTGTTGAGAATATCACTCTGGGGGAGGTCCTTCCAGACCCTTTGCATGCTTCAAAACTGCCCTTTGAATGTTGTTTCTGACCAATATTTTCCATGGTTCATCACCCTCAAGGGCTTTAAATATCCATTTAGTAGCAAGTGCAATCCCTTGTAGCTTCAAGTCTTTTAGACCCAAACCCCTTTCTGCTTTACTCAAGCAACACCACTTCCATTTCATCGCATGTTTCTTCCTCTTGCCCTTCCCATCTGACTAGAGGAAGCCCCTGATTTTCTTCTGAATTTTGTCCACCTGATAATTGTTGAACAACCAAACAAAAACAAAGTATGTGTTGTATGAAGAGGATTTTTTGACAAATTTGAATCCTCCTAGCCAAGGAAAGGTATTGTCTATTCCATTTACCCAAATTTGCATCAATCTTCCATTGGATCCAAAACCACATTTCCCTCAAGTTGGGGCTGACCACAAAGGGAATGCTTAAATACCTAACCTGCTTTAGGGGTCCTCCCCACTATAGACCAAACCTAGCAAACCAATTTGGGGGATTTTCTTTCCATCCTAGCATGATGGATTCAGATAGAGAAATCTTGGCACCTAAGGCAACACAAAATAAATCCACCTTCACCATCAAGCTGGAGATATTGGATTCATTTAGTAGGGGGAAGAGAGTAGTGTCATCAACAAACTATATGTTGATTAGTTTAGCTTGGTTAGGGAGAGTTATAACATCTACCTTTGGTGAGTCGCTGTTGGCTTTGAGTAAATAGTGAAGTGCATCCAAGGAAATCACAAATAGGGTTGCGGCCAAGGGGCATCCCTGCTTGATTGATCTTTCTAGAACAAATTCCTTTGTGAGGGAGTCATTCACATCCACTTGTGTAACTACATATCTGAATAGCATGGCCACCATGTTACAAAAGACAACTAGGAAGCCAAAGGCCTCCAACATCATCATGATGAATTTCCATTCAACCCTGTCGTATGCTTTCTCAAAGTCAAGTAGCATCATTGCGGCTTCCTAATTTGCTACTCTAGCCCACTCCATCTCTTCCCAACTTGTAATTAAGTATTCAAGGATATATCTACCCTTAATGAATCCAGTCTGAGTGTTGTTTACAAACCTTGGAAAAATTTTAACTAGTCTTTTTGCTAGAACTTTGGCAAGGATTTTGTAAGACACATTCAACAAGGTTAATGGCCTCCAATTCCTGATCTGAGTTTTGTCACCTTCTTTGAGCAAAAATTTTATGATGCCTTTGTTTATGTTTCTGCCTAGAGAACCTTTTTCCAATGCCTCCTTATACACCAGGAATAAGTCATCCACTATCCGGTCATTGAAGGTTTTGTAGAACTCGACAGGAAGATCATCTGCACTAGGAGACTTGTCATTTCAAAGGGACTAGATTGCATTTCTGATCTCACCCTTGGAAATATCTTGGCTTGGAGAAGCTGCTTCTTTCCCTTCTATTTTCTTGGGAATGATAGCCTTGATTGTATTTCTTGCATTATCTTAGCCCTCCCCATTACTCTCTAATGCAAAAAGATCCTTGTAGAATATGAAAAAAGAGGCCTTTAATATCCTCCTACTTGAAAATGGGTTCCCTTTGTGCTGAATCTGTTCTATGTGTTCTTTGATACTCTTTTCCTTTAGTAGTTTGAAGAAAAAATTTGAGCCTCTGTCACCACTTTCTAACCAGTTTAACTTGGCTCTTATCTTGAGCCCTTGAATCTTTGAGTTTTGCAGCCTCCTCAGTGAATCCTTAACTTTTCTTTATTGTTCTCCAATGACTTCATTCTCTAGCTCTTTCTAGAGATCATATTCAACTTGAAGGAGCTTCTCTTGGAGCAACCCCTCCTTCCTCCTCCCATCAAGAGATTTTTTCTTTCCTATTAGCTGGAATAGGGATTTCTAGCCCTTGGTGTTCAGCTCCCATCTCTCAATGGCACCCAAACCCTTGTGCATCCATAGGTTGATGTTTATAAGAGATTTAATTGCAACCATACTATCATTGTCATGGAGCAGCCTTATGTTAAGGAGGAAGTTCCCTTTCTTCCTACCACACTTTTTCCCCTCTTTTAGGAGAAGCCTTATTTTCAATGGGTGATGATCTGAGAGTGTGTATGGGTGGAATTCCATCTTTCAACCATTCCTCAATAGATCTAGGATGAAGTGATTTTTATTAAAGTAGAACCGGTCCAGCCTGCAATAGATTCTTCTACACCCCTTTTGGGTGTTACACCAAGTGTACCAAATACTGGGGCAATCTTTTTTCCCACCTTCAATGGGGTCGACCATATTCAATTTGGATTTCATTTTTAGCCAAAATAACTTTTCATTACCCTTCCAATCCATCTCCAGCCCCCCATGCTTATCCTCCTTGTTTTTGATCATGTTAAAATCTCCACCCAAAATCCATGGGACATCACTGAGGTCACAAAGCCATTTCCACAACTTGATTCTTTCCCCATGTTCATTTGGGGTATACATTGAGCATATCCCAAATGTATGCTCATCCTTTTTCAAGGTGATCCAGACCACCCTGTTACAAGGGGAGGTTCTGAATCCCAAGACAAAATGGATCCATTCACTGGATATGATGATGGTAGCCCCCCCTCTACTCTTTTCATGCTGAGTAGAGAAATGAGTGCCCCCCCTCCATACAAAGTTAAGGATGGTTTCAAGGGAAAAACCAATGGATTTGATTTCCTGTAGTAGCACAACATTTTTGTCCATGCATTGGTTTAAAATTATTCTGACAATCTGCTTCTTATTGAGGGTTTCTAGCCCCCTGACATTCCATGAGATGCAATTAAGATTCATTGTTGTCTAGAGGGTTGGAGGTTTCTTTGTCAGCTCTGAAGTTTTCAATGCATTTTGGCACTTTAGGCTCAACTTCCATCTTTTTAGCAATTGGGATCTGGATAACCATGCTTCTCTTTTTTCTTTTTGAGTGTGGGAGGACTTTCAAGTTCCCGTTACCTGCGGGAATTACCTTGTCCTTGTCCTTCCTCAACCTCCTCCTTAGCTTGTCAGCCTGCTTAGGTTTGGAGATGCTTTCCCCCTCCATGGCCCCCTTAGGGGCTATATCCTTTGCACATCCTATAGTTACAATGCTTGACAGGGGATCAGTGATGCCTTGAATAGTCAAGCAACCCTGAGGGGTCCCTGAAACACTTGCCTCCTTTACATTTGAAATTGAGGCAACTAGGTCTATTTCTACAACATCTTGGCCTTTGCCACCATCCAACACTCCACTACCCACCAAAGTATCATCAGTGCAATGAGTACATGGGGTAGGAGGGAGAAAATATGCCCCTTTCCCTTCCACCACATCAGACCGACCTGTATCCATGCCAATGATGGTACTAGGTGGAGTATAGGAGGGTTGAGTGATGGCCTCAAAGGCTGTAATGATATCTTTTACATTGGCAGGTTTATCCTTGTTAATAGGGGTTGTTTCTATGTTGTTTTCCACTTTATACAATCTGAAGTTCTTGAGGAGAAATGTCTGCTCCTCCAATTCCTCAATCCCTTTCAACCCCTTAGTTTTTCATCCATTTTTTAAACTGTCCAACACCAACTATTGGGTGTTTTTCTTCACCCTCACATTACTACAGGTTTCTTGGGAGACAGTCGCAAAGGGTTCCACCTATCTTGTGGTTGGGGTCTCGGTTGGAGGCAAGTTAAGTGATACAAGAGGGGCACCCTAAGGAGCCCGCAATCCCCTTCCCCCACAAACTACCTCCACCCTGTCCCCAATTCTGAGTTTTGTTTCATCCTCTTCATCAAAATCACCGAGTGAGTCCATTTCCATACTATCATCCTTACTATCTTCTTGGGGTTCAAGACTTCTGCCTGAGCAGTTGGACCATACTTCTCCCATCAAGGAGTCATATGTTTTTGTATATCCATTCAAGTTTTGTTCAAAGTGTTTTTCATTTCCAATGTTTGGTTCAGGATTTTGCTCCTGTGTGTTTATAACTCAACCACCTTTGTACACATTATTTTTTAGGGTTTCGTCTCCCTTATCTCCACCCTCCTAGGTTTTGACAAGGGTGTTGGTATTCTCATTGAAATTTTTAATTACACCCACAAGGCCTACATGGCCCTCTTTGTTTCCAGGGTTTAACTTCTTACCAGTGTGGTTTTTGGAGATTAACGGGCAGTTTCTCCTTATATGCCCCTCCCTACGACATAGGTAACATGCATTGAGACCACCTAGCACCTCTATGGCACACTCTGTGTCCCCAGTATCCAATTTAAGCAACAAAGTGTTGGGTAAATCAACACCTGGGAGGATGGAGACTAAGGCCCTCACATCAGTGTGATGAAGGGCCAATTTTGTGTTGTCAACCCTAAGAATTTTTCCATATGGCTCAATCAAGAGAGGGAGGAAGTTCTAGATTCTAAGAGGCAAGTTTTTACGACTATCCATCTAGGGATCAAAAGAGCCAAGATTTCATCATTATTGGCATTTGGCGACTAGGCCAATGCTCTGGAATTTTTTTTTCCAACACTCCAAAACTGCTTATTAAGCACCCAAGTTTGCATTTCATGGTTTTGGAAGAAAATGACAGAGGCCTTTCTAAATCATTCTACAATATGATAAATGCAACCCTAGTTTTTTCCCCCAAACATCATTAAGCTAGACATCCATATACTTTCTCGCCGGAACCCTACTAGAGTCCACAATGGCCAAGAAAACCCCCACATTTTTGAGTTTTAGATCTTGTTCACCTAAGGCTTGACATAAAATGGAATTTGAAGAAACAATGTCAATTTTAGGGCCACTGGAGAACACTTACCTCTTCCTCCTGCTCCATCACCGAGCCCGTCGCTTGCCTCCACCACAAACTTGGCCCCTTCAGGAAACACAACACTGTCACCGGCCACAATGTCTCAGAATGACTTCACCTGCCCACCTGAAGCCACATTTGCAACATCAACATCACCATTCAGGGGGTCTAGCACCCCATCCATCAAAAGCCTATAGAGCTAGCCAGGATTTGCATGAACTGAGCCAGAAGACCACTTTACCACACCACAACAAGGATGTTGCCACCGACACCCAACGTAGAGGAGGACCAAGCCTCCTTTACCGCATGCACAAAGCCCTAGATCAAGCATGCAATTCAGGAGCCCCAACTTGCAGAGCAAAAAAATTCCTTCACCTTTTTTTTATAATAATAGTTATTGTTATCATACTAGAACATAATTTAATTTATGTCAAGAAATGTGATAATATAAACTCGTTACTTGAAATATTTTAGGAGGAGATTTAATACTTGAAAAAAAATGATAGATCACATTTATTTATTGCACATCCCATTTTGTATGTGGTAGGAATCATATAGTTTTGTTTAATGCATATTGAGTTTCTTTGTATTGAATAGTTATGAACATATATTTCATTATACTAACATGTGGTTAATTGGTCCATTTATTATTGTGATAAGAATTAAATTAGTTAAGAGTAAAGTAATAATTGTGTTTATTGACTTTAGAATTATAAATAGGATTATTTATTTGCCGTATGCTCTCACCTCGCCCTTTTGGATCTTAGTGACCAGAAAATGAGAACTGATCCTTGGGTCTAAATTAATTTAATTTTTACTCTATTTTGAGAATGTTTTATAATTAGTGTTTTTTGCAAGATTAATTACTATTTACTTTCAAAATGATAGGCATGGATTAATTTATTTTTAAAAAAATGCATATTAAAATGAGTATTTATTTTCAAGCAATTAGTATTAGTAAATTTATATTTGCAAGTAATTTCAAGTGATTAGAATAGTTTAACCTTATTTTCAAAAGAAATCAATATTAGTTAAAATTATATGTAAATTATATGTGCAAGGTAACTATTTAAATAGTTTAAATTACATTTATTTTCAAAGGAATTAATATTTGTAAAGGTAATCTTGAAATATTTAGAGTAACTTATATGCATTGGTAATAGTTAAACTTCAATTGTAAAATTAATTTTAAAATATTTAGAATAGTTTAAGTTTTATTTAAGTATTTATTTAATTCTTGAAGTGTTTAAGATAAGTTTATTTCCCATTATGCATTTCTTTCCCATTAACCAAATCTCTATGGGATCTTTTTACCAGCTTGTTCTTTATAAATCATCACTATTTGCAAGCATATGGAGGATAGTCCCAATAATAGTGATTTGGAGCATATGGTGGGAAAGGAATGAGCGTATATTCAGGAAATAAATTTCTTCAGTACAATAGATTAAGGTAAAAAGTGAGAAAATCATTTCAGAGGTGACAAATTCTTATGTTTAAAATCATAAAAATGTATCCTCTCTATTTACAAATTGGGATGGAAGCATCTTGCAACAATGGGAATACATATCACTACCCTTCAAAGCTAGTTTTCATTTACCATCCAAGAAGAAGGTTGATAGGAACACAATAAAATGGTTACCTTCTTCTTCAAAATTCTATAAACTCAACTTTGATGGTGCATCAAGGGGAAACCCAGGTGTTGGAACTATTAAATTTTGATAATTTTGCATATCTTTCATACCCCTGAGTCTCCATATGAATCCTTCCTTATGCATATTTTCTTCATTTCATGATATGTTTGCTCATATTTTGGCTCATATTTGTCCCATTTACCATCCATGTTTACATTTTCCACCTTTTGGTCCATATCGGCATAGGTCCATGTCTGTCTCCCCGACTTGTGTTGTTTTTATGCTAACATTTATATACTACAGGTCTGTCGGCAAGACTCTTTTGGTGTTTCAACGACCATGGAGGAGCCTATCGGTGGGAGTTTTCCTTCGATGAAACGTCTTGGTGAGTGGCCTTCGGTCTCACCGACATTTCGTATGTGTCTCCTCTTCGGCCAAACATAAGTCATCGCTGAAGGGTCATAACGACGTGCGCATGTCTTACCGACGGAGCATAAGGGTTCTTTCAGATGGCCTTCGGTGTGAGATCTATTTTCTCTTGGCGAACAAAGGGCTAGCTCGGGGTAACTTTCGGTGAAACAAGAGCACTCTACACGAGGTTTCCCCGACATCATTATGTCTCGCCGATAACACGATGAGGTCTCTGTCGGTAAGAAAACCAAAATGTCTTGGTGAAAGTGAATAGAACAAAACATAACTGCTCGGTGTGACGAACAAAGGGTCTTGGCAACATGTGAAGGGTAAAGGCACTCTCGGGGAAACGTAAATTGATCTACATGATATCTCCTCGACTCAGAAATGTCATGGCGAATGCAAGCACAGTGAACACGGGATGATTAGTGATTGAATTGCCTTCAGCATGGTTAGCGATATGTCTTGTCGACTGTCTCACTGATGAATAACTAAAGTAAAAATCCTGTGGCCGACATGAAGATACTTGAGAACCGTTGTAGGTTGACATATTTTGAGCCCGAATTTTGTGCTGGGCCGACGTGGATTTTCAATTTGATTTATTTTCTCATGCTGGTGTATAAATAAGCATTTTGTAATTGTAAAATCATCAGAAGTTATAGATTATTCAGTACACTGCAAGTAGATACAGTAGAATAAAATTATCAAATCAGAGACTATTGTTGCATGATTTTAGAATGGAGGTATTTATGAAAATTAGTCGATGTTGCTACATTTTTCTGGTGCCAATTATTTGTTGAATCTAATGAAAGTATTGCTAAGTTGTCCCCAAGATGGATTCTTTCTGATTATTTAAATTGGTATAACAAGTTTGTATTCAATTTATCAGTGCATATTTGTTGTACTTGTGTGATTGATTGATTGGTTCTTTCAAGTAAAGACTAAATCCTTTTAGTTAATCACTGTAATCAGAGAGATTCATTTGGATTATTCAAGAAGAGCTTAGTAATTACAGAATTGCATGTTTATACCAGTTGTAAACAGAATATATGCCAAATAATTTGAGTTTTCTCCAGAGAAGTGTTGCTCATCTTGATCTCATTTGACTCCGCATACCCAATAAAGCACCGGTCTCTGCACTTCATCATTTTGAACTCATTCAATTTCTTTATATCTGTTAATTTAGCATTTTAGGATTTAGATCAAAATTTTGTTACTGTTTTCAAGTTGGATTTCATTTGTTCACCTCCAATTGCCATTGTGAACAAATTGCTTTAAGGAGATAATCACAAACTAAGTCTGCACTATTCAGAGAGGTACACTCGCCCAGGTTTAGCAACACCTAAAGAGTAGAAGGTTGAATTCTTTTAACCTTGTATGTTACCCTGAAACGTATCAAGAGATTGGCAACCTTTTGAGGCATTCAACCTGCATTTTTGAGAGCTAACAAATTGGTGACTCTGCTGGGGAATACATTCAGAATCAAGGCCTCAATCATAGAGTCAGGAACTATATATAGACTCCGCTGCGAATAAGAAACATCAAGTGTTTTCTCATTTTGATAAAAGTGAGTGGCAACTCTAACAGAAATTTTACAGTTGTTCATCATGAATGGAAGAAGATCTCAGTACAGGGGAGGTCATACTGGAGCTCCTGCTGGCAGCAGTAAGTGGACACACAAAGATGATAGAGCTGATAAAGGAAAGAGGATCAATGAGGACATGTGCATAATAGACAAAGGCAAAGCACCAAGAGCACATTGTGAAACATATAATTGCTATGATACATGGAGAGATGATTCAAGCGCTGAGCCTTGTACCCCAGAAGATCAAAGAAATCCTTTCCCTTCTCTCGATCCTCAGAAACAGGCTGAGTTTGAAGCTAGGAAGCAGGCTGAGTTTGAAGCTAGGCTTGAGCCTGAACGAATCAGAATTCAGCATGAATATGATTAGAAGATGGAAAATGATCAAAACCAGATTAATGAGAATATGATTTCTCAAACTGATTATGAATCTTTGACTTATGAGGAAGTCAAAGCACGGTTTGAATCTCAGAAGGAGAGAGAGGAACAGGAAAAGGCCCGAATGATACAAGCAATGAAAGAATTTGAATTGCAGAAAAATCAAAACATTGCTCAAACAACTGATCGCCCCCCAAAGTATGTGCCACCTCACAAGTAGGGTAATCATGGTGCAGGGCCTTCTGGTCCACCTAGATCTCCTCACCATCAAATGGGAAATCATCACAAGCAGCCAAATCATTCGCCTCATATTCCCACACAACATACAAATGTGCATCCACCTCTTGGTCAACATCACATCCCTCAACATAATGCACAATACAATAATCCTATGCATCAGTATCAATATCCACCTATCCCTCCCCCTCACCAATACGCAGCAATGATCAGGCAGTTTGATTTGGCAGGTTTTCATCTATGCCCTTACCCTATGGATAGCAGCTGGAGAGGTCTGGTTCCCAAGTTTACAGGGAACAATGCAGTCACTGCTGAAGAACATCTAAGGAATTTCAATGTGTTCATTCAAGACATAGGTATGCCACATGAAGATTTGCACATGAGGCTGTTTATGATGTCACTTATTGAAGTTGTTAGGGATTGGTTTAACAGCTTGCCAGCGTATTTAATTAATTCTCTTCAAGTATTCCAAGATCGATTCCTAGAGCAGTATGGGAATCTAAATGCACCAGATGCAGCTCTTCATGAATTGATGCGAATTCAGAAAAATCAAAATGACTTAGTTTATGATTTCAATCGAAGATTTAACAAATTGCAGACTAAGGTACCTCCTGGATCAAGGTTGCCAAATTCTGTAGCTTTAAGTCAGGTATTTCAAACAACTTTCAACATCCTTTGATGTCAATTTGTAGCTTTCGTTTGATCTGGGTTTTAGTTTTGAAAAGTCAGAAATCAAATATGTAGGTGAGCTTATATGGCTTGACAACAACTTTGACAAATTTTCCAATCTTGATCTTCAAAAGATCTGTTGATGGGTGTTTTTAGTACTTCTCAACATAGGTAATGCATAGGTGCATCACCTCTCTTGAAAGAAAATTTCCTATAAGTAAATTGCAGAAAACTACCCCAAGGTTTTGAATGTCAGGTCATGACAGTGCTTGGAATGTCTCAGTTGTTTCATGTGTTTTGCTGGTAATCACAGGGCATCCTTACGTATGTTAAGTTGGAGGGGGATCAGTTCTTTGAATGGAGTTTATAAAATTTTGAAGTTGTGTCCTATTGCTGTAAGTTCATAACAACAGTCTAAAACTCCACTTTTGTCATCAGATTTGGCTTTACAATGTGTAATGATGCTTGAACTTGTCTAAATTACTATTTGAAAGAAAATTCAAAAGGGCAAGGAAGAGGGTAAGTTCCTAGACCTGAAACTATCAATGAACAGTGATAATGGAGGATGCTACAGTGGATAGCCTTCCCAAAACTGAGTTCCACTTAACCAAACTAACTCACAGTCTCATGAAACTAGTACAATCTTCTAAGGTCTATAGATCTTCAACCATTCATTCACCATAAAGCATGAATAAAAGATAGGATTTGAGTGCAACATTCAACTAATGTTCAAACTAGCTTTACATTGCTATTTATCATCAATAAATAACAAAATGCATGAACAAGGAAGGGCATCAACACAACAAAATTCTTCAATATCAATGATCAACATCTACCAATCTACTAAAACATGCTAAACACATAGAACAACAAAGTAAATCTACTCAAATCCATTAACTATGAAGAGAAGAATCATGAAACATGAGTTGAAACTCAAGAATCCACCCAAAAGCAATGAATTTCTATTAGAATTTTAGTAGTATGTAATTACAACAACTCAACTCTCTCTTGAAAATGAGAGGAGACCCCCTATTTATAGTGTCCAAAAAGCAAAATGAATGGCCAAGATTTAATCTCATTGTGTGACCAAGATTCACTACAAATTAGGGTTTCACCTACCACTTAATATTTTACAATTTAAAATTACATCTTTGTCTTTAGCCTAATTTGTCTTCTAGTGGCCAACACTGTAGCACTTTGTCTTTTAACTGATTGCCTTTGCTGCAACTATACTATGAGAAATTCATCATCAATAACCAAATTTCCCTCATGCTTCTTCATAGTAGCATACTCTATGAACTTGCCAATCAATACTTGAAGCCTGCTCCACTCCATTATATCAGATTGGAGCACCTGGAAGCTCAATTTTATGGATCTGCCAGTAATTACATCCCAATCCTTGTCACATTTCGACATATTCTTGATTACTTGCTCTGATTGGGCGAAGGCTCGAGCAACAAAGTCCATAAAATCCTGTGTGAGTGTGTCTGTGGCTCAGTTCTCCATCTTCTTATGGAAATAAGGCCTTATATTTTGAGGATCAAGCTCGACAGAAGGCATGTCGTAGTTCGTCATGAGCTTCAAATATTCTCCACAGGCCGCTAGATTTTCTTTGACCCAATCTATGTCAAGCCCTACCTCATGGAGCACCCGCTCCAAGATTTCTCTCCTGTGGTCGAGGCCCAATTTCTAGGTCTCAATGAGCCAATGATCATCATTTACTAGTGCCAGCTCTTTTTCCCACGTTCTCTTGGGCATCTTGACGATAGCCTCGAGCTTGGGGTATGTAATTCTATATAGCTCTAGGAAGTTAGTGCAAAATTTCCTTGTGCCTTCGAGTTATTTTTGCACCTCCTGAAACTTGTTTGTTGTTCGGGCGACATGGCCGATACCCATATCTCCGTTGTAGACCACCTGTCGGAACCAGTCCTCTATGGCCTTTGTCCAATTTTTTCTCCTTTCAAGCTTGTTGATATGATCCTTGGATAGTAGTTGAGGCGGGGCTGATGAGGTTGTTGGCAGTTCTTCAACAAAGGACCATTGTTGTATGTAGGCTGTTAAATCTGTCACTTGTGCTTTTAATTCCTTAGAGGATTTTTCCTTATTCATTTGATGCACAATGGTGGCGATGGATCCCTGGAGATGATCAATTTTCTGTTCCCTTGTGGTTGTTCCTAGGTCAATGGTGGAGATATTATAGCTGACTCTTCCTTCCACCACTGGAGTAGTTATTTGCATGGTTCTTGATCCTGATGCATCCATCATTAGATGGGATATGACCCTTGGTTTCTTCTCCTTCTTTGTCCCTATCTATGCTCGAGCCAAGATGGCTTCTAATCTCTTCTTGGGATCCATGAGGATGTGGGCCTTCTTCTGCAATTTCTTATCCAACCACTCAGGCATTTGAGATCTTTCCTTAAGTGATTCATGATCACCTTCTTCTCTTTGGACATGTTGGATCTCCATTTCTTCATGGCCCAAAGCTTCTTGTTTTTCCTTTTCTTCCTCTTCTTCATCTGAATCCCGAATGAATATGGCAGTTTCTTTATGTGACTCGGTGGTGGCTATGTTTTCCTTGGGGCTATCTTCCCCTTCAGATCCCTTATCCTCTTCTTCTTACCCATGTTCTTCATGATGCTGTCTCTGGGATTTTTCTTATTTCAGCCTCTTCTTCAGGCTTGTCTTCTTCTTTCTCTTCCTCTGGGGGAGGCATCTCTTCATCATGATCAAGGCTCTTATCTTGTTCCCTGGTCAGAGGTTTTGTGGTTACCTCCATTTCTTCATCTGTTTCTTTCTTCTCTTTAGAGGACTGCTTCTCAATTTCCTCCCCAATATCTTTGAGTTGCTTGGCCAACTCTTCTTCAAGCTCTTGGTCAAAATTTTCTATAATGTATTTTGCGTTGGGGTCCTCAACATCTTCTACAAAGGATTGTGTTTCCTCCCCTTTATGCACCACCTCATCGATGACTAGATGTTGATGTTCGAGATGCTCATGATAATCATCAGGTTCCTCTTCCATTTCTTTGACTATCTCCCTTTCTTGTCTTTCTAACTCCTCAAAAATTTGCATTGTTGCCTCCATCTTAGGTGGTTCAGTCATCGTCGGAGGGACAAGGAGGCTAGCGACAACTTATTCTAGGGTAGCCTACACTGCAGGGTTCATTAATACTCCAGAAAGCTCCATTGGTATGTTTTGCATATGCTTGGTGAAAGGTTCTGGGAGAGTAAGGGTGGGAATTGTTGTTGTAGAGGCTAGGGGAACAACCGTTGATGGAGACATGGAGGAAGAAGAGAGTGGAGAAGTGGTAGCGGAGGAAGAATTTATCACCATAATTTGTGCAGTAGGTGAGGTGGAGGCAAGGTGAACCAAAATGTCCATTACGGGCGGAGAAGAAGCAGGCAATGCTTGAGATGCCGACGAACAAGTAATGGTAGTGGCAGCAGGTGGATACTTTGGTTGCTTAGCCTCTTCTTCTTCTCCCTCACGGAGTGGGTCTTCTTGAATTATGGGCATCTCTGTGAATCTGCCTGATTTCTTGGCTTTCTTAGAGGGCTTGCCCTCCGACGCCTTCCTTGAATATACTTTGTGCTTAGGCTAGTGTTCTACCACCTCTTTTCTCTTCGTTGACCTGGTAATTGGAGGATATTTTGAGGTTTCCCTACATGGGGCAACAGTAGTTCCACTATCGGTCTCGCTCTCGAGCTCATCCTCGAGCTCTCCATAAGTTAAAGTGGCTCCTTGCAGCTTCAATTGAGCTATTTTTCCATCAATCCATTGCTTTGTTCTTGCCTCTATTGGTTTTGTTAGAATATTGAGGTCATTGACCTCTTCCTCATCCTAGTAATTAAGGGCAGTGACAGGTTAGAAATGGCATCGAATCTTGGATCTATGACGGTGTTTTCTTCCTCCACAACTTGATCTAGCACTAGGAACAAGTTAACCATTTTAACAAAATATGTCATCATGCGCATATAGTGCCTCATGCACACTTCTTTGTCATCTTTATAGTTTTCCCAGAAATCCTCAACATTGTGCAAATGGGCATACTCTTTTCCAACCATCTTCTTCAGCTTGCCATACGGGTCCATCTGTGGCTGGGAAGTGTGAAGCTCCAAGTTGTATTCAATGATTTCTTTCTTAGAGTACTCTGCACACTGGGATGCAGGGATTGCATACATGCCTTGGACGAATGTGAGAGGATAAGGAATCCTTGGCCTATGCTTGTCACTCAAAAGAGTATGTGCATGCTGTAGCTGCCTGGAGATTTCAAGCAATATCAGTTGGTCATTCCGATACCGGGGCAACTTATATGGCCTCTCAAAGAAGCCCTCAATTCTGATGTATGTGAATTTAGGAAATTGAATGAATAAGAACCCAAACCAGTGGATGAAGGCATTTTCACTATGAGTGACTCTCCTTTTGAAGTCACCTTCGAGTAGTTTGATAATGTGCACGATAAAGGCATCATTCACCCTGCGGTAGTCTTTCTTGAAATTTCTATATTGAAGCTGTGGGTATCTATCATAGACCTTTAGTTCTCTTCCTAGAGTCTGGCTTGATGCTACAAATAGACCTCTGTACTGAGCTCGATCAACCAATAGATAGACCAAGTATGAAGTCATGTAGAATTGGGAAGTCTTCTTCACTGCTACAAACTGCTCATGTAGGCAGTTGCTAATCATTCCTGCCCAATGAAATTTGGTCTTCCCTATGATGATTTCTTCTATGAAATAGAGCATCCATTCTTGGAAATATGCCACAGTTGGGAGGCCCATGGCCCTGCTCAACAAGGTTACCAAATCGTGGTAATCCTCATGGAAATCACTCCTGAAGAGTTCCTGGGGTACTTTGTTCGCACTGCCCCTCTATTCCTTTAGCTAGTATTGATTAATTAGCTTCTTTCACTTTAGGGGGTCAACCTTCCATGTGCTTTTGGCATAATCCTTTGATGTCTCCTCCATATCATCAAAGGTGGGGATGTGGAAAGTTTTCCCTATAGACTTGGAGGACAGGTCAGCCAATATGTTGCCATCTTGGTCCACAATTCTCTTGGTCGTTTCTTGGTATGCCTCCCTATAGGCCATTACCAGTTCAGGAGCCACGAGGGTAGGTAGGAAACCAATTGCCTTGGCCAATCCACTTTTCCTTATCTTCTTGGCATTCTCTGTGACAGGGTTGGCAATGACTCGTTGCCTAAATTCATCAATATCAATGTGCCCCAGGTTTGTGTCTGAGATAGTGTCCCATTATGTAGTGACCTTAGTGTTGATTTCCACCCCTTGGAATTTGTAATTCATTTGATCCTTTTCCTCCTTTCCCCTTGGTGCTTTGGCAGCTTTCTTTCCCTTTTCCTTCTCTACGGATGCTTCAAAGGTGCAGTTTCAATTCCATATATCCTGCAAGTAAAGGAGCAGTAAGCATATTCATGCACAAAACACAAGAAACGTCAACTAAATCATGCAAAATCCATGTTAGATCGAGTAATTCATCATTCAAAGATACCAACATTCCTTTATGATCATGATTTTCCTCTCGTTTGAGGGAGTTATGACAATGTGGGCCTAGGGGTGCGAACTTGCCTGGGTTGGCGGCCACTTTGAAGATTGTTGCAAATAGGCGGCGAATAGGGCATAGTGGCCCGCATTAATCTATCTGCATTAGGCTTTTTGACTTCAGGTAGGACCCACCAAGGTATTGCATCATTTAGACACGTGGGTTGGATTGTCTTTAAGGTTTTGGAAGTGTTAAATTGGTCATTTTGGTATGCGGAAGTAAGAGGTGCAGATGCAGAGGCTATCTTAGCCATCATGGACTCTGCCATTTGAAACGACGCTAGTAGCGCAGAATCTCATTGGCGGCATCCCACAGTGCAGGGTCCGCACTCAGGGAGGATGGTGTCAACTCAATGGTGAAGCTCAATTGGTTCAGGTGGATGCGGGGAGGGAACTGCAGAGAGGCGTTGGATGTCACCCATTTTGACCGACAGAGATGGAACAACGACCCACATCGTCGGGTCCGTAGGGTTCTTGGGCATAAGCTTATTCATTTGCTATCGGGTAGAAGGAGGTGGCAAGGCCAGGCCCCGCATAGCTGGCAACGGGCTTTACTTGGCAATATAAAATGACGATGTTAGGGTGGAGGCCCGCGAGTGACCACCCACATCAAGTTTTTCTTTACTTAGTGGCTTTAATTCATTTCGGGCAAAGTGAATGTCAGAGCCCGCAAAGCGGAAGGCCAAAGGTCATTTGCTGTTTTGAAACGGTGATCGAGGGGTTGTCGTTGCGGAGTCATTCGTTCTTTTGAGCTTAGACAACGAAGGTCATTGCAAAGTCCACAACATGGACGAACGGTCTTTTGAGGCCATTCAGAATGACAAACATGGGGTAGAGGCCCACAGACGAAAGTCCACAAGGGGCCACCCACATGAGTCAATCACTTAGTCATTTTGGCACAAGATGTTGGACGAAGACAGCTAAGGCGGGGTCTGCCTAGCAGGTGGAACGTAAGGCTTCTCCGTTAGAAAAATGAACACTGAACGACGACAAAATGAAGGTGGACATCCGCTAACAATGGTCCACAAGAAGGGTTAAACAATAAGTTTGGTCAACGGACATGAAATTCACGAGACCCACAAGACAGGAGGCCGAGGTAGGCCAGCCGTTTGGGACGGCAAATCATAGGGAGCGATCTGCACGCGAAATCCCACATTTGCTGGTCCGTGGGGTCAAAAGGATCCTGGTTAACTTATGATTTTTGTTTAAGTTCAACACACGACGGCTAAGGGGAAACACCTTCCCACATAGGTGGGTCTGAGGGAGGTGATGGCCAATCGTTAGAAGTTTACCATTGGTGGATTCGACAATGGCGACAAACGTATTGCGAGCCGCAAGGGCCAGTTTTCCCTGGTTCAAGAATGAAAATGGAGGGCGAAAGTTTCGCATGGTTTTCTAAGGCTAATTTCAGAAGACTTTCAAGTTTCTAAGATGTGGGTTTTGTTCACCATGATGCCTTCTAACTAGTTTTAAATTTCCCTTCCTTAAGGTTTTAACAAATTTTAAAAAATGAAGGAAAAACATAAAACGAGCGGCGACGGAGTTTCTACCTGGTAAACCCGCAAGAAGTCGTCGAAGAATATGATGCTAGCAATGTACTGACGACAACTGGATCTCGCAAGCGCGAAGGCGGTGACAGATGAAAGATCTAACAAGTTTGTAGGAGGAATGTCAGTGAAAATGACCCATCGGAGCGCCTATTATATAATTTAGTGTATTAAATGCTCACCATTAATACGGGTACGATGATGAATGGGGTTGGTGGGTGTGCATTTAAAAAGAGAATGGTGGGAACGGTAGGGTCCGCAAGGCGGACGACAGTCGAGGGTTAGCTGTTTGGTTAGTTGGCGAAGGAACCGATGAAGGGGGCCACGAGACCCACAAAGCGGGTGGATGCACCAGCTCAGCCGCTGCAGGGACAACAAAGAACAAATGGAGTTCCACCAAGGGCAGCCCGCATAGGTGGACCCGCACAACGTGAAGGACAACAGTTTGAAGGTTTGAAGGAAAATTGCCAAGGGAACTCCACAAAAGACAAAGGCTTGAAAATTTTGAGGTTGGTGAAACTTGGTCATCTCAAGATGGTAACCTTAGGACTCTTGACCACTTAGGACTCAAAATAGGGGGCACTCAAAATGAGGCAAAGGCAAAAGTGACCCGACAAAGTGAAAAGAGAGGGTCCCCGTTTTGAATGGGGCGTGTGTGCTAGAGGCACAATAAGATCTTCAATCCTTCTTCAACCTAGAATATGCAACATAAACACAAGAGAGAAAATTTGTTTTTTTTTGGTGAATGGGGGTTTTCCTTGGTCAAACCCTGTTTGGGTAATTAAACCTTGAATTAAAATAATGAAATAGGAAAGGAATGATGAATGAACAATGCAATGTTGCAACTCACCAAACCCTTGAGTAAACCTTTGGAAATATGAAATATTGATCTTGATCTTGCATGAAATGGCTTCAATGGATGTGAATCTTGATGCTTGAGATATGACTTGAATGCTTGCTTGGATCTTTGAAACCTACATCACAATGTTAGCTCCAAAAACATGCATGATGCTTAAGACTTTGACATGATGCTTGAGATTTTGAATGTTGCAACAAAATGCTTGAGAAATATGCTCTTGAATTCCTTTGTTCATAAATTTTTCTATACTTTTGCTCACTTCAAAATGCTAGATTGCTTAGACATTGATTTGATGAAATGACCTTGTATTTATAGGTATGTATCCTTGATTTCCTGAAAATTAAACTTTATGAGACAACATCACAATTTGAATTTAGAGATATTAAAATATTGCCAAAAACATAATTTAAATTAAGGTTCAGAGGCCTAGGGAGGACCCATTTTCCCATGGGAGAATGGGTCCCAGGTCCCTATTCCTTGCACATGCATTGCTCAAGGTAAAGAGTTATGTATTGGCATTGATTATTGTCGAGTTTCCCTTTCATAAAATGTAATTTATTAGGCTTGTAGATGTAAAATAGGGATTATTAAGGCATAATTATGTCCAATTTTAAATGAGGGGCCCAAACAAAGTGTGAAAATGTAAAGGAGTACATTTTTCTACACTACAGCTAGCCAAGTTTCAAGAAGTTTATATAACTCATACATATCGAGAAGGCAATAAGTTGGATGATCATCTTGCAAACATGGGGTGTGAGTAGCAAGTACTAGAAATTCTAGGTGACATTAATCCTATCAATACATACCTCCAGATGGAAGCTATAATAGAATCAGAAAGCTTAAATCTAAACACTCTCAATGGTCAATGTTGAGGTAAATGAAAATTTTCAAAGAGTGTGGTCATTTGTAAATCCTTAGGCTGAGGTGACAAGTTGGGAAACATAAGTCACATCTTCAAATATGCCTTCATTCTTAAACATGGTTTTAAAGGGGTTCAATAAAATTAGTTAATCACATGTCAATTATATCTCTCTAAAGGAGTATAACTTCCTATCAAAAGGCCTACAAGCTCTTGATAATTGTGTGGTGATATTCTTTATGAAGCATGGTGATAAGACTTCAATCATAAAAATTTCATCATAGCGACATCATAGAATGGTTTTATCTAATGTGTGTTTTGTAGGTACAGGAGTTTCATCATTTAATGGAATGTGCTCAGATTAGACACGCTCCTCAAAACCTGTGGGTCAATTTCACACAAATTAAAAAGCTGAAGGATCATGCTAAATTTATTGGCATGCAAAGATTTCACATTAGTAATCAAGATTTTAACACCCTTTGCACGAATATTTGCTATCTCAGTCAGCCTTTCATTTAAAATATCCCTTCTCCATTATATTTGGTTGCACAATTCTAGAGTCTTCCATAATTGCTCTATTTTTTCTTGCAAAAAAATTGGTAAGGTATGGACAGTTGAGGTGGTGAAGATCACCTACTAGTCTAAGGTGCAAAGCAGGAAAAGGTGGTGCAATGGAGTATAAACCATGGAACTTCTGAGTACCCATGAAAGTGCAAGTTTGGGAGAGGTCGCTTGAATGTTTTTTATCACATGACAACCTGGATTTAATCTTCAATGTGGACTATGTGAGGGTAATACTAGGGATAGAAATTACCAGCCCTCAAGAAAGAAGAGCACAGTTTCCTTATGAGGTTTTATCCATATTTCTTTCTAATTTGATGGATTTGCTTCAGTCTTTAGATGAATTAGAGAAAATTGTAGAGAAATTTGTAAAGGAACAACTCTTGGTAGAAATGCTCTTTTAAGGGATGTTCAAGAATATGATATTTTCAAGGGGAAGGGCTTTATTGGTGGTCTATTTTGTAGGAAGTACCTCAAGCAGCACAAGGGTTTTGTTGCAATCTATGATTTCATCAAGCTATCCTTTAAGCAAAAATGTGATAAAATTCTTTTGAAGGTGATGCAAAAAAATTCAAGTTGTCTCTGTACCAACATGGATATCAACATAAAGGAGAAGTACTACACAGTTGCATTCCTTCGGGCTCATGCCTTTCACCTTCCAATGAATGCTCCTCTGGCTAATTCTTCCCCGGTGGCTGCTCCTTTGATGAATGTTATTTTGGTGCAAGTTGATACAAAGTCTGCAGAAGGTTAGGGGGAGAATTCAATTGGTTTCCTGCACATGGAGGAATGAACAATGTTGAATTTCTGTTAAGTTTTTGTAGTCTCACATGTATATTTTCAATGCAAATCTAGTAATGGTCTACTTAAAATATTATTGGCTTGTAAAGTTATTGGGAAGGTTGCAAAGTTTGTAGGTTCAAAATGTTGGCAGTTGTTAGTTATTCCTATCAATGCATACAGCCTGTAGTGTCAGGTTGTTTCTCAGAAAGATAGGTAAAGGGTTTTTTAAAGCATTTTTGAACAAACAATGCCAATCTCCTTGATGGAAATATGATACTTTTAATTCCTATCTAGAATTTAATATAATATATATAGGCATCATACCTTTTACCTAAAAAAGTTTATTTGATAAGTATTTATTTAAGTTATATTTGCAAAAGTAATTTTTGAAATATTTATAATAGCTTTAGTTATTTTCAAAAAAAGTAATTAGTATTAGTTAACCTTAATTTTCAAAAGTATTTAGTATTATTAATAAAGGCAATAAGTGTACAAATGTAATTTTTAATTAATTAGTATAATTTATATTCAACACAATTAATATTAGTTAAATTTATTTTCAATTTTAAACAATTACTATTATATTTTATTACAAAAGATTTAGCATATGTTTTATTTTGGTAATTAGTATTAGTTTAAATTACTTTTAAAAGTAGTTGATTTTCAAAGACAATTAGAATTAGATAAGTTATCTATGCAAAAGTAATTGACATTTATTTTAATTAAATTTACTTTTAGCATTTATTTTCATGTAATTAGTATGATTCTTATTTTATGTTAGATAGAAAACTTTAAATAATAATTGAAACTAAAACCAACAATGTTTAGTATCAATGGTGCCTCTGGCTCACGTTTATAGGTAATACCATTGTGCTTGAGCTACTGCACCTTTAGCCTAACACAACTATGACAATTGTGTCTATGGTATTGTCCCTTTAAATCATCGAGGAAAAATAAGGGATATATTGTTAATGAAATCCAAGGGATGGTTAATCTCTCTTGGATTGATAATCTAAAAATATTAATCTAATGAACCCAAATATGCTAGTTCAAACTTAGTAAACCTTCTTATATGATTTAAGATAATTTTATTAAATTTGTTCACATTATTTGTAATTTATTGATATTTAATCATGGAAATGGAAATTAGTTCAACGGTTTCAAGTAGGGTGTTATTTTAGGACTAGGAATTAGTTGTTTTAGGAAACAAGTAATAGTCATGGTGACTATTTAATTATGATTTATTGCTTCCCCTCATGGGTAGCAGTTGTAGAGGAACTTCCTAGGGAAAGGGACCCTAGAAAGGGTTGTGTACCCACATAACAGTTCACATCAAACTTAGAGTAGAAAACAAAACTATATATTTTATGCATTGATCTTGTTTGGAAGAAGGGTATGTAGATAGTCTAGGAAATGAAGGATGCTCCTAGTACTCAGGCGTTTGGGGATGGGGCTTAGGGAATTTTTGATAAATATTATGCTAACTCAATTAATAATATAAGATTAATTCAATAAAGACAATTTTATTCATTTTAGTGAAAATGGTTTAATTTTTAAATTATAAAATCAAATAAAATATATTCCTTATATACTTGGATCGCTTGATTCCCTGAGGGCCTCAGGCCAAAATTTTGAGGTGGGTTTCAAGTATTTTATTATTAAATTATTATTATATAAAGATGGTCCTCGACGCACTTCCTTTATTGAATGTAGTCTTTAGAGAGTGAATCGGGGCCCAGATGGTCTCAATGAGTCTAAGTCTCTGGCCAGAGCATTTTACCTATCCTATTTTGATGGATGGATGCCCATCTTGTTTGATGGATGGATGCTTATCCTATTTTGATAGATAGATGTTGGATTCCCATCCTGTTTAATGGATAGATGGTGGATTCCCATCTTGTTTTGATGGATGGATGCCTATCTCGAATGGATAGATGAACTCTTGTTTCGTATGGACAAATGCCTAACCCATATGATTGGATGCATGTCCCAGATGGATGGATACCTATCTCGTATGGATATAAGTACTTGATTATACAAGTGAATAACATATAATAAGATAATAATCGAGAAAATAAATAGTGGTAATTTTTGGGTTAATATTTTGGGTCCTTACATCCTTGGCTATCTTGGTAAGTTCATATTATTTTCTATTATCAATTTCTTGGTTAGTTGATATAAGGCATGTCTCCATTTGAGGGGATTTTTCTAAGGTCTTTTGAAGAGAAGTAATCTTATCTTTAGAGGAATAAATTGAATCAAATATTACTCATCCCATATCTTCTATTTTATAGTTGTTTCAAGAGATGCAATTGTAGGTTGTTCCTAGGTAGCTCCCCTAAAGCATACATAGAATTTATTACTTTCAAAATATTATAACCAAATCCTAATATGAATCTATCCTTTTTTGCCTCATAAATTATTTTTTCTTCTTCCATGGTATTTTGTATATCTTCCAAGGATATATATGCTTTAAACTTCTTTCTTGGAGCCTATCTTAGCCTTCTTGGGCTTTGTAGTTGTGGTAGAGGTTTTTTCTTGTCTCTTTCTTTTCCCCTTCATAATTTTTTCTATCTTGTCCTTCAACTACAATAAACTAGAATCTTCAACCCTTTTCCTTATCTCCTTTATAGATATTTCTTCTCTTGATTTCTAGTTTACAACTATGAGAGACTGACTTTCTATATCTTGAAGATCATAAGTTGGATTCAACACTTTCTCATCATTCATAATACCTAAAGGAATCCTTCATCTTATCTTGAATGCTCTCATTTTTTTAGTGTCAAACTACAAAAACCTCTTTTTGCTATATTGGCATCATCTTGACAATCATCCCATAAATCCTCCCAAAGAGGTCCATGTTGATGGGCATATAAAAATAGTCCTTTTATTTTCCCCTTTGGATCATAATTACTCTTGGTTAATACATTTTGAGGTTCATTTGAATTAATTTTTCTTTTGAGGTTTGTGCACAAATCACAATAACATATGTGTAGGCTCTTAGAGTGAATGAGAATTGCACCCCCACATTACAATTCTTAGTACATTTCTTCTTAATTTCCACTATCTATCTTGATAACTCTAACAACACTATCTCGTTGTTACAAAGCTTAATCGAAAGAAAAGGTGTCCTAGTGAAACCCATTATTCAAATGTAGATGGATTTTTGAAATTGGATGAACCAATATCCCCAATCTTGTACTAGTTACTTTACCTCTGGAGAGATTTTAGTTTATTTCCCTACAAAGAGTTTGAAGATGATTAGAAAGAGGAATGTGTCATTTAATATTTTTTAGTTCTTTTACGCCTCTTTGAGTCCCAACTATAGGCATAATTTCTTTCTTTTTTTTTCCATTCCCTTCTCCAAGTATCCCTCTTGTAGTTAAACTTGGGAAAATTGTCTATATGGCTAACAAGTAGATGACATACAATATCATGGTGAATTTAACTGTGGTAGTTACTATAATTAATTGGGCATAGATGTTGTCACCTACTAGTTAAGCCTAATCAATATAATATTTTTCTTGGAAGATAATTCTTATATACCAAGACATCGAGGTATGATAAGTCTTGTAATCATCTTCCTCCAGAGCCCTATTCAATAACCTAATTATATCACCAAATTCTTGCTAGAAATATTCTCTAGTCAGATTCTTGGGTATCTTAGTAATAACTTTCCTCTGCTTCATCACTCACTTTATGTTAAGACACCTCATGTTTCCTACTTCATATTTCTCAAAAGATTCAAGGGCTTATGTTTCTGTCATTATGATTGATTTATCTTTGAAGGGGAGGTGAGAGACATGAGAAATAAAATATGGAGAAATATCCAAAATAATATTAGCCTCTTGGTTTCTATAGGTCCTAGAAACTAGATCACAGGTTTATGCAAATGCCAAGATTAGTTTTAAAATTTGTATTGTGAAAGGAAAACCTACATGTACTAATATTGAATTTGCAATGGTTCATGATCTAAGGGATGTCGACTCCCCAAAATTTTCATGGTGGAAATCTTGTAGGATCACATGTTCAAGGTCAATATCTATAGTATCCTATATAGCTAAAGCAATCTTTGATGGTCGATGTATAGTATTCATTAGGGAGTGTAATGGGTTTTGGGATATGGGAGTAACCTAGGATTTGGAACCTAAGGTTCAAAATTCCTTTCAAGGCTTGAGGACCTACATAATTTTAATGGTGCTATATAATATGAATCATAGAAGGGAATTATGATTTACAAGGTTAAGTTCCAACTTTGGGGTTCTAGCCAAGCTTTGGGGTTCATTATATAAATAAGGCTTTGATAATAGTTGAGTTAGATTGGGAGGAGGAATTGGAAATAAGTCATGAAATTGAAATCCAAAAAGAATATCTACCCTAAAATAATGATTTACCCTACTAAACCTTGGTTAAATATGGGATTAACTCCTAAAATCTAAACAACATGCCTACAAAATCAAAATGACAACAATAAAAAATGATTATGAACCTAAAATGATAAAACCCTAGCTAAATATAGACAACCGACAAACAAGATGACAAATAGGAGGCAAATCCAAAGACTATGGTCACAAAGAAAATATGATTGTTAAAAATGAAGAAAGAGACTTAAAACCCTTCATGAAATGTTTTAGTGAGGGTAGAAACATAAAAATAATGCATTGCATCAGGGAGTTTAATATTTATGACCCTAAAAACTCGGTGCACAATGATATTCACATGGTATCAAATAATAAAATTTGAACTGTAAAAAATACATGGGGGCTAAGCTTTGGATCACACGATGGATGATTTTGAATAAAAAGGTAAGAAAATTTGAGATAACTATGATTATATAAACCCATATCTACCTCAGACATTTGTCCATTAAATATTGTGGTCAATTAAGTTTCAGGGTGTGGACAAAATTTTGAACTTGGAACTTGAGTTCCAAGTCCCCATCAGGGTCTGTTGTTCAATACAAAATGAACACAAGCTAATATGGGTGGTGGAGAGGGGGATTGACTTAGGACTTGGAAATTTTAAGTTCCAAAGTTTTAAGGTCCTTTGGGAGTCTAAAATTTTGAAGAACTTAAATGACAAAGTGGGCTACATGGATCAAGGAGATTTGAGAACTTAGAAACTTAGGTTCCAAGTTCCAACAAGAACCCAATACTTACAATAAATATTATGGATGTTAGGTTCCTTTGATGGCCCACAACCAATACAAAATGGGGAAAAAAGAGGCTTTAAACCTTAACGAGTAATAAGGGTTTTGGAGAAAGAGGTCCAAAATTAAAACAAATATAAAAGGGGTAAAAACATGTCAATGAAATGGAAAAGATGTAAATGAAAATCATCAAAAACAAAAGAGGGGGTCCTTATGTTTTTACAAGAAGAAATATGGGGTGTGTATGTGAGGCGTAATAAATGGAAACTCAACTAGGGAAATACTCCTAGCATTTTAAAACATTGAACCCTTAAAGTACCAATAATCTTTGGTTTAAATTCACTCAATAAAACTTAAATAAATACTAAGAATACCAAAGTAGAGATCATCATAAAGTTTCAAGATGAAGCTAAAATATGTATGTGGGTGTAGATGATTCATTCTATTCTATAAAGCATTACTTTGATAAAAATTAAGTGAAATTAATCTACAAAGTTACATTTTTAATGTGTAGTGACATCTTGGGCATGACTCTACTACCAACCAAGCATCTATAGCCCTAATAGAGCTACCTCTATTTCCATATAAGCATATATATACAACCATATAAGCATATATAGCCCCTATAGAGATTACTTGAAACACCTAAGAAAATTGAGTTTTAGATATTTTCTCATTTTACGTTTTCTTTTTCCCTTTTATTGTAGATATTGATTTCTTTCTATAACACTTTATTTTTTCTTAAAAATATATTTTTTAAGAAATGAAGACTTAATATTGGGTGGGAAACCATAATGAACATTGTGAAAGAAATGTAATGTCAGATTTCACTTAGAGTAAAACCATAACATTCGATGTAACTTAATTTATGAATTCCTCAAGATGTAAAAAGTGTGCTAGATTTACAACAATATCTTAAAGACTTTATAATTCACTAAACTCTGTAACAATAAAAAAATTCTAAAGTTGCCAAAAAAAAGTCTAGAGTTTGAAGACGATGAAATTAAAATAGAGGCTCTAGAATAATTGTTTGATCAAATATTTATAAATATTAATAGCAAACTCTAAATGTATCAACCTCGTGATACAAAAACAAATACACAACCAATACTTAAGTAATAAAGAGAATTCCAACACAACCTAACAATAAAAATAAGTAATAACCAAATGGAACTAGCACCATCAAAACTCAAATCATGAAAGATTACTCTAAAGAATATAAATAAAAATGAACACAAAACCCATTCTAACAATTTTATAGGGTTTTTTTTCCTTTAGGAAGTGAAATAATGCTTGAGGTATTGTCCATTGACTTGCAATGGTACATGTTCTTTAGTTAGAAAACTAATCCTAAATATGTTTCCCCCCATAATTTTAGAAATCTATTAGGGTCTAAGCCATAATCATTCAAATTTTCAATGACCACTTTTCTTTTCTCTAGTCTTGTCCCATAACAAGACTGGATCTAATATTTTGAAGATTTTTACCTTAGCATACTTATCAAACCATATTTTAATGATAGGTTTATGCTTCAAAAAATGTTGAACTCTTTTATTCTAGAGACATAACAAATTTAGGAGCCTAACCTCTATCTCATTATCAACAACAAAATAGTAAACCATGAATTTTAGTGTTGGGATATTCAAATTGATTGGGAAGATAAGGTTTAATCCATAGACAAGTGATATGAAAAAGTTCCAAGGAAAGGCTTAAATTTGGTCCTATCTACCCATAGAGCAAGTTTTGACTATATATGCTAATCCCTAATGTTTCTTTCTAACAACTTTTTTATAACATCAAGTAATTTTTTATTTGTGAACTCTTCTACTTCATTTTCTTGAGGATAATAATTTTAAGAAAATTTTAGAATTATATTATGTTCACAAGTCCATTACATTGAATACATAGAAGAGAAATCATGGCCATTGTCACATTCCAAAGCCAAGGGCATCCCAAACCTGGTAATGGTTTGATCTTTTAGAAACATGATTACATCCTCCATGGTACAATTATTGTATGCTAGTAGTTCAATCCAATGTATACAATAATTAGGATTAATGACACTAATAAAATTTAAGCCCCATTGGGTGAATGGTCTTACCTCATACATAGGCTATAATGGTATAGCAATATTTGACTATTTGGAAGTAGTGATATAACAAACATGACATTTGGTGACATGTTGATGCACATATCTAAAAATCTGGAGCTACTAGAATCCTAATTAGAGGATCTGATGCACCATGGTGTCACTAGAACCATGCCTTGTACCATATTTATCATGAAAATTTGATAAGACCTATTGCACTTCAGTATGTTTTAGACACCTTGAGTAAATCCCTTCATAATTTCTTTTGTACAACACTCTAAATTTAATCATAAATATAGTAGTTTTCAACCTCAATTTTTTTCTCTATATAGATTTCATATTTTTAGGATAATTATTATTTAAAAGGTAAAATACAATGTCTCTATACCATTCGTTATTTTTGATAACACTAATTATATATTACTAGTAACTCAGTTGTGAATCTAAACCTACCATCATTTGGGAAAGACCTTGTCCTCTAGCTAGGTTCTTAGGATGGATTTTGAGATCAAATTCTTATAGTATTTCCATCCATTTCCCTTATCTTTCTCCTAGCTCACTTTACATCAATAATGAGTTGATAGATACATATGGGAAAATAGCAAAAATATTACTCCTCAAGATACAGTGTCTAAATTTCTTGATATCTCTCAGTATAAGAATGTCCGCTTCACAATATATCGTTATTTGATTTATATATTCTTGAAAGGAGAAATCATGAATGTCGAGGATTATTCATCTCTAGTTCTCCCTTCTATGTTAAAACAACTACACAAGAATGTTTAGATGTAAAATATAATATATGTAAAATGTCATGTGTTGTAAGGAATAATCAAAATAGGTGCTTCTATAATATACTTAATTTAATTAAGTATTGCTTAGATTTAGTAATCCATTAAATTTCAACATCCTTTTCAACATATCTTTTAATGGTTTAACAAATTTCGTATATCCAATAATGAATTTTTTAACAAAATTAATTTTACCAAAAAATGACGTCATCTCCTTTTTACTACTTGACATGGGTAACTCAAATATTGCCTCCCTTATTTTTGGGTTGATATAAATACCTATCTTAGAAATTACTTGTCCCAACAACTTTCCCTTTGTCACTCTAAAAATACATTTCTTGGGATTTAAATAAATTCCATAATCTTGACAGTATTGAAGTATATTCCGAAGTTCTATAGCATGATCAACTCTATTATTAGAAAATACTATTACATTATCCATGTAAATAATGGCACACTTTCTTGTACCAAGTCTTTGAATGCTATATTCATGGATCTCTAAATTTTTTCCCTTGCATTAATCAATTTGAAGGGAATCCTTCTATAGGAAAAAGTTCCCAACATCATCTTCATCCTATCTTTGTAGCTGACCAATACTTTGTTATACCCTAAATAACCATTGAGGAAAGACATCATCTAAGAACCTGTAGACACCTAAAATTGTCTATGAACGTCACACATTCATATTCGCCTAATCAACACCATTTTCCTTATTATTGCCTAATTCCTCAATCTTGATTAAATAATTCCTA
>VDFB02359425.1:0-11519 GCA_007258455.2 Sequoia sempervirens
GGGTCCTATAGGGCTAGATCTGAGATGATGTTTTCCACTAGAAAATTTTTTGGAATCTTGAAAAATGAATTTTGCAACTTAGTTTCCATGGGTTGAAAAGAATGATAACCAACAAATGTAAAAATACAAAAAAAATCTTCAAGATCTCTTCAATCCTTCTTCAACTTGTAATGTACACATACACAAAGAGGGAAAAAAAATTGTGCCATATAGGGGTTTGTCTCAATCAAACCCTATAAATAATGTTCCCACTTTCATAATGGCAATGTCAATGATAAAAACCTTAATGGAAGGGAAGGAAATGATGAATGAACAATTTGCTGCAAATCACCACCCTTCAATGGCTTCCTTGAAGGACTGAAGACATACACATCACTTCAAGATAATTGGATCTTGCTTGTTTGATTTTCTTGAATGCCTGAATGCATGAAAACCTACAACACTTATTAGCCTTCACAAGACAACATGAACACACATAAACTTTGATGTGATGTTAGGATCTTGATTGATACTATAAATTATTGATAATGTTGCTCTTGAATTCTCTTGACAATAATATTTTCTCAATAGGATTGCTTCATAAAGTGTGTTCTTGCTAGTTAGATTTCAAATGATAAAAAGACTATATTTATAGGTGTTTATCCAATTTCTCAAAAGTTATAATCTAAAAGCTAACACTTCCAATTTGAATTTTGATCATTAAAATGCCACCAAAAACATATTTTAATTTAGGTCCTAGCTCATAAAAGGGATCCATTCACCCCTGGGCGAATGGGTCCTAGCCAAAATTTCTAGGACACACATGATCCAAGGTAATTTAATAATTAAATGCATTTATTTGATGTCAGTTCCCCTTTCAAAAAATGAAAAGAATTAGGCTTTGGAATGCATAATTTGGTAAATTATAAACTTAATTAAGTTCAATAAATTAGGGGGACAAAACATAATGTGAAATTATAAAGGTATACAATTTTCTACATTACAATGGTATTTCATATAAGAACAAAGAGGTAAAGTGATTCTTAGAAAAAATTCATATTCAATATCGATTTGCTACACCTTATTATTCTCAATTTAATGGGCAAGCTTAAGCATCTAATAAAACTCTTGAACTAATTCTTTAGAAAATAGTACACAAACATGGTAAAGAATGGCATACTAAATTGGCGTACGCCTTGTGGGTCTATCACACCAGTGTTTGTATGGCTACTTGTACTACCCCATACAACCTCATGTATGACACTGAGGCTATCATGCCTTTAGAGTTTGAAATTATTTCTTTATGAGGTTTCTCTTAAAGGGTTGATTGATGATGACACTTACTAGTGCAGGGGCACCTTGGGATCTCCGTGCCTCTTTGAGGTTTTGTGTGGTTTTTGTTTAGTTTCGATGATGATCATGATGTAATAAGGTCATAAAGACCATTTGAAATGCTTTATGATAGGTTTTTAGGTTTGATGTTGATTTTTGATGTAATAACAAGGTCTCTTCCTCACCATGTAAACTTGGTGCATCTAGGCCAACATAAGGAATTAAGGTGCCATGATGCAACTAGGTAATTGAGGGGAATTGCATTGTTGATTTGATAGTCTTGGAGGTGTTTTTGCCATCTTTTTGCTTGGTTGGTAAATTGGGTTCTTGATGTTGTGCAAAATTGCCTTAACTAGGCAATTAGGAGTCATTTAGTGTTTGATTAGTTTCCCAACGTCCTCCAAATTCAAAATTCAGTTGAGGGACGTTGGGAGAGGTGTGTGAATGTTGAAATGTGCCTCTTTTGGTCGAGGTAGGTTTGATGAAGAATTTTTGAAGCAAAATCAATTAAAAAAAAACTCTATTTTCCAAATTGTTGTGCAAAAAGAATTGCTGCTAACTCGCATGGTACGGACATAATACATACTTTACAGACACAAGGATATAATGGTTCGATAAAGGGTTGAGATATCTTTCTTTTGGCGGTGGTTTGACTCATTTTCATCAAAAATCAAGGGAGATATCTGCATTTTACTACAAGTGGGTCTGAAACCCTCCACAACTAGGGTTTGATCAATAAAATGCAAGTTTCTCTCCATTCCACTATAGGAAAAATCTATTTTTTGGTGGAATGGAAGGGATTGTAGTATACTCCAAGATGAAAAAGGTTTCAGACTGGAATATGGATTTTGATGAGAGTAAATTGATTCCCTAGGCCTAGTATCTCTATGTGACAGGCCAAAATTTGTTGCAAAAATATGATTTGAGGCAAGATTTGTGAGTTTTCTGTTTTGTGACACTTGGGATCAATTGGAATGAGTTTTTTGAAGGTATAGGAGGGTATTCATTGTCTTAGGGGTGTTGGAGTGTGCCAAGGTAACCATACTTGCATTGAAAAGTGTCTTTTAGGCCTCCTTGTAGTGTTAGAAAATAGGTCATTTGTTGTGTTTTTTGTTGGAGTCAAAACTTGTGGTTTTGAGGGTTTGTGGAGGATAGTATCAAGTGTCAAAAACCAATGAGTTTGGTCTAGTTTCAGTCATTAGAAGGATTTTATGTTGACTATCCCATTAGAAAGGGCTACAAGGGCTAATAGGCCTAATATGGTAGTGATAGATGAAAGAGTGTTCCCAAGTGAGAAGTCTTGTTTGTTGGCTTAGTTTAGCCATGTTAAGAGATTCTGAGTCATTTCCAAGCCTCTTGATTGCATTTGGGTGTGTGGAGTTAAAATAGTGCTTAAGTTGCTCATTAGTTGTATTGTGTATTAAGGAGTCTATCTAAGAGTATTTGAGAGAATCTCTTAAGAGATTGTCTTCCCCTGCCACTCTGCATCACTTACCATGCTCAATGCTTAAATAAACTTGAGTTGCTCGATGAGAATTGGTTACAGGTCCTTGATCATCTCCAAGATTATCAATGATCTATTTCTAAGCATTACAATTAGGGTGTTCTTTCTTACACTTTCAAAGTAGGTGATCTTGTTCTATATGAGAACCGAAGAAATGTAAATATGCCACCTGATCAAAGAAATGTAAATATGCCACCTAATCAAAAGGGGAAATTCAACCCTAATTGGTTAGGTCCTTACATCATCACCTTCGTGTATGGTTATGGTGCATATGGAATATTGTTTATGGATGGCATACCTCTAAAAGAATTGATCAATGCAATGCAACTCTATCAATACTATGCATGGAGTCTCTTTGGCATGCACATGACACGTGTTCCTCTCCTAGAATCGTAATTTGTTATGCTATCAGATCTCTTCATTAACACATTATATTTTTATTTTTTCTTATGATGTAAACATGTGTATGTAATTATTTCTTTAATTAGGAGTTATATCTACATGTGTTCTACTATGTTGTGTATTTGTGCATTGTCTTTGATTAATATCTTTTGGTCAGGCATTAGATCATCATTGTGTTTAATTAAGCATACATCCATGTGTGTTTATTAAATCATGATAGTATCTAATCTAAAAATACATCCATACACATAATTCATCACATAATCATACATAAAGAAAAAGTATATATAAGAACACCATCATGTCAGTCAAAAATATTGTATGTATATATATATCAAAAATGTCATGTATATGTATCACACCACTATATCAAAATGTGGTACTTGTATTTTTGTATGTGTCTATACATCAAAACAATGTTATACATAAAAAATTATTTGGTATACAAAAATATAACATATGCAAAATTGAGCCTCTAGCCCCCGGGTGTGTGGCTCCCCGAGCCCTCTAGCGCGAGTGGTGGCGAAGGAGGATTATAGATGGAAGCATACAAGTGTGATCAATGAGACCATGACATGGAAATTCTTAATGATCACAACCCTCAAATCTCTCCTCTGAGCTTGATTGCATCCTCTCGTAGCTTTTCCACCTACTCCTGTAAAAAATCCTCTCGCTCATAGGCTCGCCACATCTCCTCTTGGAGCTGTTGTGTCTGGGGATCAACAGTCGGCCTCACTACCTCTGCCTACCTACTAAGGTCATTGAGTTAGATTTGTAGTGCATCACATGCTACTATGACACTCTACCTGTGTCACATCCTAGTCTCACTCAATCAATGCAGTCTGGAGCTCCACCAATTGTTGATCCCATTGCCCAAACATGGTGGATAGGTTTGCAATTGTTTGAATGGCCTCGATGTGCACCTCCTTTTATTTCATCCTCAAGCATGCAATAGGCTCAAATAATGGGTATTTCACCTTGTTGATTGTGGCATATACGCATTGAGGATGGTCCCCTAAATCTGGACAGCTGGGACCACCTCTTATATGCATCGCCTAATAAAGGTGATCCACTCATGTGTGTCCACTACAACCACAAAGAAAGAGGGGGCTATCAGTACCATATCATATCAAAACCATGTATACACATATGAAAAAAAATGAAATGATGAAATATAATGAAATAACATGAATTATCTCTTGCCATTTCATCCACAAAATAATTAGCATTTCAATAGATATTGAAATTTTCTAATTGTTTCAATTTCCTCTTACATTTTACTAAATATATATACTTCATGTGACAAACAGTGACAAGAAGGTAGTAAAAGTAAAGGAAAAGGGTAAAAAAAAGGTAAAACTATTAGGACTTTTCTACCCCCATCATTTCCCCCAAACTTATGGATTTGCATGTCCTCATGAAAAGGAAATAATCACAAACCAATTACTTTATACAAAGCAAAATTAATTTCTTCAGTCCATTTCTGATTTAACTCTCAAATTTTCTACTCATGTTCATTGATGGGCAAAGACTGTTCCTTAAAAGCTACTACTTGATCTAGCTTTGTCTTCAATATTTGAACTTCTTTTCCCTATAACTAGGAGGTAGAATTGGCTTGTTGAAGCTGACTTTGCAATTCTTGATTTTCCTCCAACTTTTCTATTGAGCCTTGCAAATACTTAATTTGTTTTAGGATGATTTTGTTTTCTTCAAACTCTTCTTCAGCCTCTACTTCAACCTCTTAATCAACCTCTTTCTCAACCTCTACTTCAACTTCTTCTTCAGCCCCTTGATCATCTTGGTCAAGAAATTCCTTGCCATCATTTTGTTTTGATTCTACATACTTGATTATCATCAAGTTCTCTTCACCAATGTGGGTGGCAAGAGGACTTCCATGTCTTTCATGTTCTTTTGCATTGTTTGCTTGTGGTGTTTTCTTTCTTTCTACATTAACCCCATCCAACTATTCCTCCACATTATTTTTCATTTGAGAAGGGCTTTGTGACTCAAATGTGGTAGTGTCTTCTTGCTCAATTAAGGGCTCATTTGTGGGGGAATCTTTAGCATTTGAAACTTCAAGTTCTTGATCATCTTCAACAATAATTGTCTTAGGGAGAGAGGATTTATTTCCTGCTACTTCTTGTGATTTCCTTTGTTTTGTTTACCTAACTTCTCTGCTGAATTTACCCTTTTTCAAGACTTCAAATAGGACTTCTAGGTATGAATCAGGGTCATTTCCTTTTGGACTATTCTTGTGGCTAGCCACATTAGCCAAATCCTCAAATCAACTCATAGGACTAGTAGAAACCTTTAATTTAGTTTTTATTCATGTCATGAGAAGGCTCAGAATGTGGTTCTTTTTGACACTCAATAGACTGGGTTTGTTTCCTTTTGGTTGACTTAGAAAATGACTTTAAAACTTTGGTAGATTTAACACTTGGAGTCTTGGTTTTTCTAATAGTCAATCCTAAAGACTTTTTGGATGACTTTTCAAGGGATTTTCACTTTGAGGAGCTAGGGCTTAAATTAGGGTCTTGATTTCCTTCATAACCTTCTTTATATGTGCTAGGAAGGGTTTCTTTGTCAAAACAAGAATTTTCACTATGGGCATCATATGAAGATTCATTTGAGGAGGTTACATTTTCTAAGGCTTTAGACTTAGTATCATCATTTATATTAACAAAGAAGTCCCAATTACCTAAGGGAGAAAGCTTTTGTAATGCATGGATGATCAACAAGCAGATTAACCCATGGTGGGCTAATGAATTATTTTCCCTTTTTGAACAACCTTACTCATATGTTACAAGGAACAAAATAGAAAATAGGGTACATTGACTAACTAGTTGTTTTTTCTCAAATGCAACATTAAGCAGAAATGTTGATAAAACATGTACACATATACCTCCCTTCACATGTGATGTATTGAATTATAAACTTTACTGCACCTCTCCAAATCCCTAGTAATGAAGCTCACTTAGTTCCTTGGCCTTGAACTATCTCAACAGATTCTCCTCTTTTCAAAAATGCCTTTCTCATAGGTTGTAGGTCCACAACCTTTTTTTTGTTGTTTAGCAAGTATTTCTCACCAGTCGCAGGTAACACAGTTACATCTTCTATAACCTCAACAATTATAGGGATTTGCACACCTCAAACAAAAACTCGATTTCCATCAAAACTCAATGCAAATTTGAGGGCAACTTGCTTATCAAACCCTCTTAACTTCTTGAAATAAACATCCCACTTAGCTTGTTTGAACATTTCATACACCTTATTCCTATGAGCCCTTAATTCCTCCATGGAAACAAGTTCATGGTGAGGACGTCGGTCTTTAGCCATGGTACATTTTTTTCAGGAAGTCGTAACAATGACAGAGAGTGGAGATGGGTTTAATAGTAATAATCAATAGTAAAAAAACAAAAATGGTTACCCATAGGACGAAAACTACTTACCAAAATTGGGAAATGATATTTCAAAATTAGCAATAACGGTGGTCAAGGATGGAGTTATGGAAAAGAGTGTGAAACTACCATGACGGGTACGGTGAAGGTGGAGGATTGAGCTATCGTAATGAAAGGAAATGATGGATGGTTTAATAAAATAATAAGACAAATAGTACAATGGCATTCCCTCCCCCCACCTTAATTATGACCAGTCCACAGGTCATGCCACTATTAGTCAGAAGAAATAAGAACATTTAATAAATTTAAAAGAAAATAAAAATGTTTGTAAATACCATTACCAATACCAATCATGGGTCATGTCACTAATAAGTAGGGAGTACAGAAATTGAGGTGGCCACATGAACTGCTCAGAAGAAATATGAATCAGCATGAGGAAATATGGTAGCGCATCAAGTTGATAATGCAATGGCCATGTGAAAGAAGGAAGCACGACTGGCGGTATTATAAAATGCTAATGTGTACAAGTGGCTTGTATTGCTGATGGGAAAAGAAATAATGAAAGGATAGCTTGTCATAATGAGAGTGTAATGGAAGAAGGATAGATGGCAACTGAATGAAAGATGGTACCAGAGAAAATGAGGACAAGAACAAGAAAAAAGTTATTTTCCATAGGATGACAGTAACCACAATGGATGAATCATGATCACAGGATGTGGAACAAACAAGCAAAAGGTATAGACCAGAGGATGCCAGAAAAGAGTGCCTAAGACAACCAGTGGATCTGAAAGGAATAGTAAGTTGAAGATGTGGTGGAGGGTTGTCGTGAATAACATCAGGACAATGGAAAGTCATCTTCCAATGTTAGAAGTGAAGAAAAAATCTTGTTCCACCATAGAATAGGTAGCGACGGGAACAATGATCCCCCTAGAAGTTCATGGCATAGAAGTGACAAGAATTTTGTTCATTTTTTTTAATATTTTTAATCATGATGAGAGGTTTCCAGTACCCTGGTTTTTTCCCTATCATCACTTAGAGGCGTCAAAAAACCAATTTTCACCTCTAAGATTATTTAGCAATTAATATCTGTCAAAATCTAGTTTTCAAATATTAACTAGCCAACAACACCCGAAGGCTTTCATTGTTGGATCTTTTATTGCTTTTTTTTAATAACTTATTTTGGAGAGGTAACAAGAACAAGAGTGAGTTCCTTGGTCATAGTACAAATAAATGTCTCTTTCGAAAGGGGTAATTTGTATAGCTTCAAATAGTTCCTATTAACAATGAGAGTCATACACTATGTTTTCATAGTGCACAACTCAATCGCACCATTATCATAAACAATATCGATCTCATAGGGATCAAGCTATCAAGTATGGAATTTTCCTTTAAGATCCTAGAACTAAGAGTCATAAAGCAAAGCCAAGTCACTAGGTTGAAATTTTTGCTAATGAATGAAGCATTCATGCCACTGTGGTCTTTGTTGTTACACCATTTCTACATGGAAAAGGTCTTGTTGACACATTTTATCCAAGGAATGGAGTTGAGTGATTCTTTTTGTCTAGACTTGAGTGGGACTCATCCCTAGTTGAAGAGCGGTGTGGAGAGTCTTTACTTCAAACTCAATTAGTAAGACAACCTTTTTGTTGTAAACAAGCTCATATGATGTCAAGCTAGTGGTTGTCTTCCAAGTCATCTAGTAGGCCCAAACTACTTTAGGAAGTCTGCCTGCCTAATCCTTCTTGTGTAATTCCACAGTCTTTGTGAGGATATTTTCCAACTCTCAATTGGTCAAATCCACTTTCCCAATGGCTTGTGGATGGTATGGAGAATATTTTTAGTGATTAATTTCATATTCTCGAACCAGAGTTGCAACCAAATCAAATGTGAATTGTGGTCCTTGGTCTATAACAATCTCTTGTAGGATATCATACTTGGTAAAAATCTCAAAATATAAGAAGTTAGCAACTTTTGTATCTCTAGCATGTTTTAAAGCTGCTACTTCTACCCATTTAGTCACATAATTAGTATAGACCAGAATATACTCTTTATCCCTAGGAGGATTAATTGGTCCTATGAAATCCAAACCCCATTTCTCAAAGGGTTCAATTGAAAACTTTAGGTGTAAAGGCATTTCATCAGAATGTGTGGGTCTACCCATATGTTGACACTTATCACAATGTTGAACATATCTTTTACAATCCTTATGGATTGATGGCTAGTAATACCCTGCAGTCAAAATCTTGTTAGCAATTCATTTTACTGTGAAGTGTCCCTTGCAAGGCTCAGAATGGCAAGCATAGAGTATGTCAAGGACATCGATGAAACGAGGGGGTTGGATTGAGAAAACACTATCTCAATGCTTGAGTCCTTGTCTTGAGAACTCCTTAAGGTGCTAATTCCTTCACCCTACAACCTATAGGTCCTATGCTTTTGAGGAATCCCTGGTACTTCAGCCAACCCTGCTATCAAGTTTTAGAAAATTTCACCAAGCCTATCTTGCTGCTCTTCTTCTTTTTCACTACCTAGCCCTTAATCACCCTAAGGACTAACCATGCTCAAAGGTTTGTTAACTCTGTTACAGGGGTGAGTGACACCTTTCTAAGCTACCAAATTCATTTTCCACAAGTGCTTAAACAGCCACCAAGCTCCAATTCCTTAACGTTTTCAGAAAATCCCTGCTCTAGGGTTTGGGCAGGGCTACAAGCCTTGAGCCCTTTTAGCCCTCTCAACACAAGAAAATAGCTCACAACTTCTCTCTCTCAATGCTTTATGCCAAACTACCTTCAGACACCTTGGTTCATTTTTTGAGCCCTAAAGGATTTTTGGGGTTTGTGTCCTTGACTGACCGTACAAAGGTCTAATGCAGATTTTACAAGAAAACTAAGGTTTTCTAGACCATTCTTGGTATGTTTGACTTCTTCCTGCCACAAGTACTTACATAGGACTCTTCCTCCCTCTCAAACCTGCTCACTGCTTCCTGCAAACACCACACACCTCCATTGCATAACATATCAGCACCCCTGCAACGTTAGAGTATGTTTTAAATCTGTCTTTTCTCAACCGAGCAACTCAAACTCGCCTAAGAAAAGGTTATAAAGCTGCCTTCACCGCTCATAAAAACCTCCATATATACACTATTTACAATGGTGGAGTCTAGCTCTATTTCCACAGCCTCCATACCTCTTAGTACGGGCAAAAAACCAGCTAAGACCCCATTCTTTCTGGATTTATCAGTCCAAAACAGCAAAAAAAACAAAAAACACTGTATTTACAAAAAGAAAAAAAACGATGGAGTTTCCAACTATAGGATCAGATAAAATACTTAAAAAGGCTCTGCCACATGTTATTCCATATAACCAAAGCTTTATTTTATACAAAAGACTGCTGTACCAAGGCAAAAACCAGAGAAATCAAATCTGCTCACAAAAAAATGTTGTTTCTTCTTTATTTTTCCCAACTGCCATCCTCAAAAGACCACTAATCTCCTCAAAATGTCGGGCTCCTTCCTCCCAAACCGAAAAAAATCAGTTAGGTTAAAAATTCGAGCTCAAAAGTGGCCAAATAACACGCGTTTGAAAACACACTGTGTTTTCGAATTTCAGCCAAAACTTAAGGAAACGCCTACAAAACGAGTTTCCATTTTATTTTAATTTTACCTAAGCTTCAAAAAGGTCCCCTTACACCTTATCAATGGTGTATGAGACCATTACAAAACAAAACAACAAGATTAAGAGCAAAACATTAAAATTACGCTTGTATTGAAGTAGGTGCTCCTGCACCATTCTCCCCCTCTCAGCATGAAGATCAAGGACTGGAAGGTGGTATCAGTTTTAGGTCAATTCCAAGCTTCTTGAATTGATCTTCTTGTACCCATGTAGCCTCTGAGTCAGGTTTTCTCTTCCACTTGATAAGGTGCTCCATGTATACCTTATTCCTTGTTGCTTTCTTCACCCTGGACTCCAAGACCTTCTCTGCCTGAGCTTTCTCTTGACTTGGAAGGGGTATATTAGTGATATCCTGAAATATTTCTTGACTGTTCTGAACTTTGTCATTGACTGTACCCTTGTACCTGATCAAATCAGCAACGTTGAAGACTAGAGATATGCCCAAATCCGATGGAAGTTCCACCTTGTATGCATTCTTTCCATACTTAGCTATCACCTTGCATGGTCCTACCCGCTTCATTTGCAACTTGGTGGACATCCCCTTCTGCAATCTGGATTTGTTGAGGTGAACCATCACATAATCACCCACTTGAAACTGCACATCCCTCCTTGACTCATCAACTTTGTCTTTCAACTTTTGTGTTGCTGCTGTAATTGTCTTCTTAACTTGCTCATGAATCTCCTTCATGGTTTGAGTGAAGTCTTCTGCATGTCCACTCCTATTCTCCATTGTTCCAAGGTCTCTGAGCTCACAAATTCCCCTTGGATGCATCCCATACACAACTTCAAATGGGCTTTTTCCTGTAGTTCTATTCACACTATCATTGTATGCATATTCCACTTGGGAAATCACCATATCCCAGGTCTGCCCATATTCCTTTGTCAAGCACCTCAATAGGTTACCTAACACTCTGTTAACCACCTCGGTTTGACCATCGGTCTGAGGATGGTAAGCTGATCCAAATGATAAATTGGTTCCCAATCTGTTCCATAGTGTTTTCCAGAAATGACTCATGAATTTTACATCCCTATCAGAGACAATGCTCAATGGCAATCCATGGATTCTCACAACTTCCCTGAAAAATAGATGGGCAATATAGCTTGCATCGTGTGTGGTCTTGCAAGGAATAAAGTGACTCATCTTGCTAAATCTATCCACAACTACAAAAACACTATCAAAACCAGATTTAGTCTTAGGAAGACCCACCACAAAATCCATACTCACACACTCCCATG
>VDFB02359426.1:0-66133 GCA_007258455.2 Sequoia sempervirens
CCAAAATATTACATTTTAAAATGTTTTTCAAATTAGATATTAGACATGAATTGGATATCCAAAACAAATTGGATATTCGATTTTTAGTACTTTGGCTTGGGCATTGCTATGGAGCAATGTACTGACACCCAACCCAAAAAAAAAGTCAACTTGGGATTTTCACATTTTTTGGCGAGTTCAAAATGCTACTTTTTTCATGTTGCCACTTTTTGGCCCATCATGATCCTCCACATACCTAGGTCTAAATCAGGTAGTTGTTATTGCTAAGGTGGATCACTCCTTTCTGCGAAGACCATACACGTATGATTGGGTCAAGTGTTCTTTTCTTTAGAAAATTCCTATTGACTTTTTGATAGGTTAATTATCATTTGATTAGATGGGTTATGAAGCACTTATTTCAAACAAATATCTTTATGAAAGAAGTATATTGGCATGGAATTAAATATGATTTGTATTCCAATGTAAAAGCTACAAAGAATGGAGACAATTCTTTCAACACATAAACTATTATGTAGTAGTCAATTAAAATGAAAAAGCTTACTCTATATTAGTTAGGATACACAACTAAGAAAATGATCTAAAGTGACTTATTTATCCTAGAGGAACTAAGTATATAGTATACAAAGAAAACCAACAAACCCACAACTACCCCTATTTTGAAGGAGTTTAGTTTTCTCCCCTTCCTGATCTTGCTAATATTGTCTAATTATTTTAAAGAGATGAAGGGTCATAACACAAATTTATTCAACCCAGTAAATAGCTTGGTTAATGAAACTTGACAAAAGCAACAAAACAATTGCTACATTTGGAATTTCATGTTTAATGAAGAGTGGTGACAATAATCTACTTATAGTTTAATAAAAAACTATTTTTATAAGAAGGCTTGACATTAGAAATATAAGTGTTACTTATAGTTTAATAAAACACTATTATAGTCTTACAAACATATACTATTGTATGCTTGCATGAATTCTTAGTTAATATATGGGGAGATAGAGATAGATGGGGAGAGAAAGAGAGAGAGATAGAGATATATGGGAAGAGAAAGAGAGATGGAGATATATGGGAAGAGAAAGGAAGAGAGGTGGAGATAGAGAGTTGATGGATAGGGGGGATAGGGAGGGAGAGATGGTGAGAGATAAAGAGGGGGAGATAGAGAGGGGGAGGGGGAGAAAGGGATATAGATAGAAAGAGATAGAGAGAGGAGTGAGAGGGAGATAAAAAGAGAAATAGAGATAGAGATATAGAGTAGGAGAGATGGAGGGAGAGATGGAGTGAATGAGAGAGAAAGGGGGGAGAGGGAGAGATAGCTCAATAGATAGAGGGGGGAAGAGGGAGTGACATAGATAGTGGGAGATATATAGATATAGAGAGCATAAGGAGAGATATATCAATCACCCTCCCTATATCTCTATCTATTCATCGTTATCTCTCTATCTCTCTACCTCTCTCTATCTCTTTGTCTCCCTTTCTATTTGTATGTTTGTCATTATCTCCCTCTCTCTATATTTTCTTCCCTTTATTTATCTTTGTCCCCTTAAGTGTGCAATGGGTACATTGAAGAGGTCTTAAAGGAGAATTATCATATCTTTAACCAAATCACATGCTACCTTGAGCATAACTACCCAAGGACACATGCCATCCTTGGATTGTTGACATGAAACAATCAATCAAAATTTAGTTTCTCTCTCTCATATTAATATATATTACTATTATATTATATATATTATATTAAATATATAATATATTAATTATATTTTGTATTATATAAAAATATACTTATTATTAATTATTAATTATAATAATTTTATACGTATTTAATAATTTTGTTAAAGAATATAATATATAATTATAATAAGTTGAATAATTATATTACTTATTATGTAAAATATAGCTAATATATACTTAACTATATTGTAGAATATTAAAACCTAGCTAAATGGTGCCAAAATTTTCAATTTAATTAACATACTGTAAAACCTAACGAAACCAGGTTGTAGCTCGTCAAATTGGAGAAGTGAAAGGTCAATACCAGCACCGAGGAAGAGTTTAGAGTAGTGAAAACAAGGTCAATTCCAATGCCGAGAAAGAGTTTGGAGTTAAAACAAGGTCAATACCAGTGTCAACGAAGAGTTTGGAGGAGTGAAAAAAAGGTCAATATCAGCGCCGAGGAAGAGTTTGGAGGAGTGAAAACAAGGTCAATACCAGCGCCGAGGACGAGGTTGAGGGCACTTAGGGAAAATCGACGACCAAGGGGCAATGAGTTCTGTAAGTTTGGCACCCCCATTCTCTTTAACCTACAATTTTCATGCCTAGTTTCCAAAGATCTTCTTGTACATTGGCACCCCCATTCTAGTAAAATGGTATAAGATAAGACAAAAAAATAAAAATAGCTTAGTCTTTCACATTTTTATCGACCGGCCTCAGGTCTTGGAAAAACTCCCATAATCTACCCACATCTTGCTTGAGGTCTAGGATTTCATCACACATAGCCTTCATCGCATGAGTTTGAAGCAATTATAGACTTAGCCCAAGTATATTCTAGGCTAAGGTAAATTTAATGAATGGAAATAGAGGCATACAATTCTTGTTTAATACCTCCACCACAAACATATGCAAGGTGTTCGTTGTTTTTATGGTAAGTAGGTTGATCTTCTAATCTACCTATGGAATTTCCAATTCCAATAAAGGGCAGCTTGAGGGACCTGGACCAACTGACGAGGATTTTAAAGACCTCCTACACTTTGGGCTCTGTAAGACCTGGGAGGGTGATCCCTTAATGCATTTACAACCTCTGCACCATCATCATAAACAACATTAACAACAACAGACAATCTCATTTAAAAGCTCAACATAATAGGATAATATTGAATAGAATTGGCTGTTTATCAATAATATCAATTATTTGGAGCATGAGATAACTACAACAACATTTCACAGTATAAGATATTCATTGATTTTCAATTTGTATCAAGCTCTAGGTAAAGGAAAACAAATACTGAACTGTACGAATAAGTACAACTTAGATCAGTGCCATATATCCATTGGAGGAGTCAAATTTATAAGCATCTAAGGGTTTATGACAAATTTAACACATAACATATAATATCCTTGATAACATTGCTTTACAATCTCATCAATATGTATTCTAACCCAATACTACTTATCAAATCCTTATACAGAACATATCCACCTACAATACTACTTATCAAATCCTTATACAGAACATTCAAGCATACAGCCCGGTTACCCTGTTTTTGAGGGTTTTGTAGTCCAAACATGATATAAAGGGGCTCTTACACCTTTTGTGATTACTGTAGCTTGTGTAAGAGGCCCCATGGATACTATTGCAATTGTAGGATGCATGAATAGGGCATAGGATGAGAAATAAAGAAGGTATAGCTGCTGTCCTCAAGAGTTTTGTGGAGAAAAGCATGTGAAATGAGAGGTTCAAGCCTAGGTTTCAACAAAATATGTATGGGAGATCTGATTTTATGAATTTTTATCCATGTGCAGACCTAATGGGTTGTTTCTAAACATTGAATATAAATGATATACATACACACACATGCATATATATATGTATGTATGTATGTATGTATATGTATTTTTAAATGTAAATGTAAATGCAATTATCAGATGCTCTCCTAGAACAATAAATGCAACATATCATTAAAGAATTTATATCTATGTATATAAATGTGTATTTCTAAATGCAAGTGTAAATGTGAAGAGCATATGGTTTTGTAGTGTTATAGATACAACATATCCATAAATTAATGTAATTGAAATTCTAAAGTCTTCAACACATATAATATGAAATCGATCAAACTATTAAACTACATGAGAAATAAATGAAAACAGTAAATGCATATGTATGTGTATTTGTAAATGTAAGTGTAAAATAAATAAGAATAATGAAAATTATAAAAGAATACAAGGGGAGACCAATGCCTTATTGGGTATGTAATAACCCTCCTAGTTGCTAGTTGGACTCATTAGTTTATGCTTTGATTTGATACTTTGATACATTGATACTATGGTGATACTGTTTGGTGTGATTGGTTAGTTAGACATTTGATGATGCTGTTACTCTTTTGTGGACATGATTATTTTATATGACATTTTGGTTGGAGATGTTAGTTGATTTTCATATTCATGTTATGATGTGATGATTTAATAGATTATGCCATGAGATGAATTGTTAGTATTAGGAATGTTATTTTTATCAATCATATTATAATTGTTAGAATAGACGTGATGAAGGACAGTGTAGCATCACTCATTGCGAGTGCTCTGTTACGCTGCGATTCCTTCTCACAACACAATGCTTTGATTTATGTATATATATGCACATGTACGCAACTTCGTTTGTATGCAGGAATTGCAGGTACATAGTCTCGATTCCACCTGCTTCGGCAGGACAGGGCGAGCACAAATAACCCAACGGTATAAAGTTGATACAGAGGGGATAATGAAGTTTGCCCGTTCCATGATGTCAGACCGTCTGGTTGCATGGTATTGTATGTTCTGTAGTTGTCATTTTTGGTTGTGGTAGTGTTATGTCGTATACGTTGATGTTGGTATGTTCTTGTGTTGTGGTGTTTCAATTTAAAAAATTGTTGATTAAAAATTAGATTAATTTGTATTTAAAATATTCAAATTGTTATTTGGTGAAAAGCCATGTGTTTTATTAAATATCAAATGGTGATTTGTCAAAGGTAAATAAAATTGTCAGTTGGAAAATTAATAATAAAATAAATTTAAAATTCTTGTGCATGCAAGGCTGTCAAAATGGGGGTTTTAAAATAATAATAAAAAAAAAGATAATTTGGACAAATGGAGAAATTGCAATCCTGTTTTTAGAAAATGGGGGTTGGGTGCATGTAAGAGGAAATAATATAGTGGGTTTTCGAAATTGAAGAGGGGGATCTTTTGCTGGAAAACTTGAGGGCAGTTTTTTTGGTTTTTGAATTTCATTTTTGGTGAAAATAAGGAGATAGTGCTGGAAGGTTTTTGGTGGGGAGAATCTGTCAAAGGCAGAGGAAAGGAGGAAGGGGCAAAAAAGCTGTTCGTAGGGCTAAGTGGAGCAAGCTCTCGTCACACTACAAGCAGCAGGAGTCCAGGTTCTAAAATCTTCTCTTCCCTTAGCTTGGCAAAATCTCAAGTTTAAATTATAAGAAAAATTAAGGTTTTTTTACAAAAAAAATCTGGATTAGCAAAAGAATTAGAAAACAATAAAATCTCATATTTTTTTCTACAAAATATCTAGGTATTCAAATTGATTTACTGTGTCGGGTCTTAAAGGTAAGGACACTTTATTTTAATAAAAAAAATATTAGAAAGTAATTTAGACCATTTCATATTGGAAATATATGTAAAAATCAATATATTTAAAAATAAAAAAATATAAATATATATAAATATTAAATTATTATATTACGGACTGGCCGCCCCCCCCGTGCCCTGGTATATACGGCGGCAAAATTTTAATTTTAATATACTATTTTAATAATGCAGTTTGGAATATGCACTAGTCCCAAACTGCTACGCAGCCCTGCAGGGACTGCCGTGGGCTCCTTGCAAGGACTACGTGGCAGTTTTCACTGCTTTCAAATTTAAATTTTCAATTTTATTTATTGCCGTGAAAAATATGAAGGGTTTTTTTTAGTTTTTGTTTTAAATTATATATATATATATATTTATATATTTATTTAGATATAAATATATATATATATAGTTATAATATATATATATAGTTTATATATATATATATTATATATATATATATATATGTATATATATAAAGCTGTGTGTATTTTATTTTATATATATATTTTTATATTTTAAATAAAATAATTTTAATGTATTATTTTAAATTATAGGGAATAATAAAAAAAAAAAAAAGGATAAAAGTAAATAAATAAATAAATTAAAAATAGTTTCCCTAAATTTTATTCTTGTTTTAAATAGAATGTTTAAAAGTTATGATATAAAGTAGTGTAGTATACATAATTAATTGTTTGTTGTTGCTAGAATTTAGTTTTGAACATGAGAAAATTGTCTTTCTTGTCTTAATAATTAATAAATGTTCGTGTTCTCTTTAAAATTCATTGAATTATTATCCTTTGTTTTTGTTGTGTTATTCTATTGTCGATGTGGGAACCCGGTAGGGCTTTTGTTTGTTCCAGAGGGGTTTATTCTTGTTTTTTCTTGTTCTGATTTTATTTGGGTTGAAAACTTAGGTGTTTGTTTGGGGTTTCTTGTTACTATACCTTTAAGTTCCAGTTGTTGGAGAGGAGGGCCTGGCTTGTACTTGTTTTGCTATCACTTTTTTTGTTGGGGTTCTCTTGTCCGTTTCAATTTCTATAAGGGTTTTAGGGAGAGTGGCTCATGGGGGCCGGCGCCTCGGTTAAAGAGGAAGTCACAGGAAACTACGAAAGTTAAAAGTGAGAATTGAATATAGATTAGGGGGAAGGGTATAAACCACAAAGATAAAAGAATTGGATTTCCATATATGATATCATAGATTAGACTAATATATTGAGAGGGCCGTGGTCAAAACTCATGATCGTCTTCATGAGGTTATTCACTGCCACGAGCTACCCTAGGTGCCCGGCGCCTATGTAGGAGGGAGAGGAGATCCATATGGGTGCCGGCGCCTCAAGTAGGAAGAGCCACAGATCCCATAGCTGTAATGACACTCTTAGACTCCTTTTTGCCTTGTGCCTTTTACTCTACATGTTTTGGACTTGGATGTTGTATCAGCTTAGCTTGGTTCATATTTTTGATTTTACTTGTACTAAAATTATATAGTAATCTTTGGTGGATTTGTATTGTCACTGAATTTGTGTTTGTGTTCTCTGGATATTTGCTTTGTACCTTGTTGTTGGAGGGGTTTGGTCATGGTCGAGTTCACTCATTCACCTCTGAGCACGGGGGTGTTATCTTTATTTCATGGTTGGGTCAACGTGCTCCACCCGTTGGTTCACCATCATGATTTTTTCAGCTTTCCGCAGTTGAGTTGCACCAGTTTCACCTTGTTATTCAATTCATTGTAATTGTATATCCCAATTTATTATATTAATATAAATCATGTATATATTTTAAATATATAAATGCAATGATGTATAGTTTCTAGAACAATAAATTAACATATGATTCTTATGATATATTATGGTATAATGTATATTGCTAATGCAATGTAAGCATAGTTAGCATATGTTTTTAGGTTATGGGTTATTATTATCATATTTTTTTTTTGGTTTGGTTGCCTCAACCCTCGCGTGCCCCAGAGAACAAGTGTTAAATGATGTAATGTTTAAATTAATGGTTGTATGTTAAGTTTTTGTTGTTTGTGTAAAAAAAAAAAAATAATGCCTTTTTGAAAAGAATACAAGGGTTTACCAGGCCTTTTGGGTATATGGAGTCTAATGAATATCTGCAAATGTGGATTTCAATAATGGCAATAATTCAAACTGTCAGGCACAAAAACTGTTTACAACTTGTGTAAACGTGCAAGTGAATAATTGAAAAACTCTTATTGAGATAGAATGGAAATTCTAGTTATGTGATTCTTCTTATTAATCCAAGTAACACTTCCCAATTGTTGTGATTGATTAGAAAATTTTAATCCCTACTTTAGAGAACCGAATAACCATATCACACATATATAGCAAATGTACAATGATAAACTGAGTATAAATTTGTTATATCAATTTAAACAATAGAGAAGCATCAGAATGGAGACAATTAAATAACTACATAAATTTAACAAACAGTTGATACCAAAATCTTAATCCGCAACTTAGATATATTCATTTACTCCATCAAAATACATACATCTGAGTCTCTGTATATCAAAATTCATTGTATGCTACAAATGACCTATATGCCATCTATCTGGTGTCTGTATCTTGGCTCTCTTCAACACTTAGTTCTCTAGGAGGGCAGTTGTAATCTTGAGTTTTTAGTTCTCTAGGAGAGCTAAACAGAAATATGAAATTACAGAATAGAACCTTGTAATCGCATTTGATGCAGATTCAAATACTAGCCATCGATCCTTCACTTTGGTCAGATGATCGAACGACTGCCTTAAAATTTTTTTGACACGATCTCCATCATGGCAATAAGGGCCCACCATACTATGCGTTTCCAAGGAAATCCACGTGGCGCTTTCCCGTGATATCGCGATCGATAAAGACCTCACAACTTCTGATCAGACTATGGCAGGCAATCGTGGATCTCAACCATTGGTAATCCTATTCGTTCAACACAGTCGCAAGCTTTGTCATTAACCATCAAGCACCTTTCCTACCGAGATTATAACATCTCCATTGATCTGAAACACGTGCATCTCATAAATGCTTTAATAACCTGCTACATAATGTATTAAAACTAGATAAATGTATCAAAGTATTTCTATCATCTGTTCGGCTTCATTAAATGAGACACGTGGTGCTCGCCCGTGATATCGCGATCAACCAAAACAGTGTGGTGGGTTCATCACGGGATGGCAGGGAATGACTGAGATCAAATGATAATTGATCTACGGTCACACAAACTTGTCCCTCTGCAAAATATAAAATGAATATTAAAAGAAAGAGGGGACATCACTAGGCCGATGATAAACAATGACATAAGTTGTTTTGTAAACGAGGGAGCATGGGACCATCCAAGACTTAAGAAATAATAAAGTCAGGCGAAGGAAATAAAACAATAAATCAAAAGGGGCCTAGCCTAGACGAAGCGATGGGGCTTAAGCTATTTTAAAACCCTCCCTAAAAAGTAACAGCCCAAAAGATCCCACCCAAGGCGTAAGATAAACACTACGGTTTTACATGAAGACAAAGGTAAAACCCCAACCTTAGGCTTTGCCCAAACACCATAGATGACCAGAGACATAAGGAAAGATAAAAATGGAATGCAAAGAGCAAAATTTTGAAGTTCTATCACAAGGAAAGGTCTCCTCCCTTCTTGATAGTGATAACCTCCTCCACACACAACCCTTAAAAATTATGAATAGAGGAATATAATCTTTGAAGAAATCAAAGTTGATTCTCTCCTACCTGATGCAATTAGTCATTTTATCCTTACAAAAATTTATAGTGATTACTAGAGGCACATAGACCAATTCTTCATAATAGAAGAATTTGATCATACTTTTCCAATGATGGCATTATGGGAAAACCTTAGGTTAAATGAATAATTCCTAGCTAAGTTCTTTCAATCATGTCCAACCGTATAAGAGAAGACCGTTGCTATGTGTACTTGGATACCATGGAGAAAGGATCTTTGGGATCTTTCATCAATCATCCTACCTTAAAACATACCAAAAATCTCCTAGCAATTAGACATAGGAAGATTTAAGATGACTTAATTTTTTTTTATTGCCAAAGCATAAACTTATGATGACTTAACTAGGCCTAGCACACACTCCCTCCCCATTAACCACTTAGACATATGGAAATTAAATGTAAATTTTCTGCTATTTTTAGTCATGTAGGTGTCCAATAAACCACTTGGTGGTGTTTCCCTTCAAGTTGATTTACTTGAATGAAGAGAAAAATTCCTTTGATTACAATTAGAGAATAAATTTGAGGCCTTGGTTGTGTAATTGGTGGACCATAGTCACATTTAACACTTGTTACAAAGTTTGGGAGTTAAAACGTTAAGTAGATTTGATTTGTGATTGACACATTTGGATGGTAGTAACAATAACTTGCAATCTATCAAGACTTGATTACCTTATAACATGTGAAATTCTAGCAATGAAATGATAGATTAATCACAATGTCACCTTGGGATCACATCACCATGAAAGAACTTCATCCAACATCCTTATGAGTGTAGGTACCACCAAATAGGTATTTGTCAGATCTGTCTTCCTCAAGTGAGGGAAATTCAGGAAGAGAAGAGGAAAGCTAGACATGTAGTATGTCTAAAAGAGGGAGATCAACTAGAGGTCAAAAGATTAGAAGAAAATTTTGTAAACGTATCAAATTTTTTCTTGTTGAAGGGGGGTCATGTTCTTATGATGATGAGAGCATAGGCGATGTCAAGGTGCCCTTGAGGTACAAACATCTACATAAACAATGGGTACCCAAGGAACTTCCTCCAATAAACACTGATTTTTGTGTCAACGAGAGGATACATCACATAGCACCATCGTCATTACATGGTTTGGGCCTATTTTGCATGGGCGGCATAAAGGTCTTTTACGACAAAGTTATTGAATTGAGGGAGTATGTTGGACCCTGTTACAGTTACAAAGATTGGATGCAACTGGTTCGATATACACGAAGTATGCGTAGGTATGCACTGTCAGCGAATTATATATAGCTAAAAGATAAGGATCAAGATAAAGGAGTGGCTATGTACATTGACGAAGGCCAAAATCATCAGGGAATATTGCAGGGTTTATAAATAGTACATGACTTGTGTCAACAAATAAGCAACCCAATTGCATATTCGAGGCACGCAAGGGAAGCCGTGTATTCGTATGTGCAATAAAATCAATAACTGCAGGGGAAGAGTTGCTAATCGATTACAATTTGAATCACTTAGTTACAAACACAGTTGGTATGGGGGTGGTACGTACTATGTGCCATTTTACCCAACCTCCAATTAATGACTCCAATATACCATTTTATTCTCTCTTTTTTTTCGTAAGTCTATTGGTTTCATTTTGGTAATGTTTTTTTATATTTAATTTTTGTCACAATGGGACATTGATCGTACGGAGAAGGCTCCGGCCCAGAGCACAGATCGTGATGTATCTTCAAGTGCTTCTACCCGATAGGTTTACCTCATTGTAATTGTATAAAATAGATACGAGAAAAATGTTTTATTATTATGTTTTTTTCATAAGTTTATTGGGTTAATTTCGATAATGTTTTTAATATTCTTTTTGCAGTTGACTGATTGGGAAAAGACATCAGTAGTAGATGAGAGCATCCATAGGGAGGTGCAGTCAATATTATATGATGATGACATCGCTTATTGAACAAACCCTCTCGATATGATAAGGAAAACCCAAAAAAATGCAATGAAGAAATCCTTAAGTTGTTATTCATAGTGCCTCAAACAGATGAGATAAGAGAGAGGGTTAAAATATTGACTAAGAGATCACAAAACTTGAAAGTAAGCTGTCATGAGGTATTTAATTATAACATAAGTTCATTCATGGTTTTATATTTTGTACTCTTTTATATCATGAACTAAAATATGTGTTGTTTTTACATGATTTTTTGCGTCCTCATGATGCTCCTTGCCATGATCAGGGTATTGCAAGTGCTGCCCAAGGAGTAGGGGTTGGTACAAGTGTCCATCTTGATCTTCCTATGCATACATCACATCATCTGACCCCATCATCCATGCCTATATTGTCGTCTGAAATGTCGGCAACACATACCATGCAGGCATCTGTTAGTGCACCCTCTGGCAGCAAACACATGCCAGAACATGCGTCAGGACATGTACCTGGGGATGCAGAGGCCACTAGTATTGGTGATATTTTAGCAGCATTTCCTAGATCTTCCCGTATTACAAGTACGGGAACATTTCCGGTCACATTTGTGGTGACCAAGAATTTCGTTCCCATAAAGATAGAGAAGGTCCCAGGTACTTTAAAATGTTTTAATTATTATTATATATAATCCAATTGAAATTTACTTATTGATTGCTCTTTTTAGACTAATGATCCCATGATCATTTTGTAGGAAATGATGTTTTTTATAAACATCTAAGTGATATTACATTGGAGTTCTTCGGGCCCACCATATGTACATGGTGGAATGCCCAAAATCAAGATTTAAAAGATGAGCTCATTAACCATTTAGTTGTGATATTCAATGATAAAACATTCAACCGAACCAAGTTCCTTAAGAAAACTGGTACCTATCTAAACTATGTGAGGGACCAATATAGGTCACATTTAGAGAAGAAAAAAAAGTACAAGCGTCCCCCCATGATTCTAGAGAGGGAGTGGAAGGACCTGGTGTTGGATGGAAAGGATAAGGCTGAAAAGAAAAAAAGGAAAGACACCACCGGGCCAAGGAAGGTATGCGATACTATCAACAATGTAATTATATACTGATTACTCTTTCTTTTTACATAATCTAACGTATTTCAAACTTTTCATAGGCTGCCTGACACATCGAAGGAAACAAAGGCAAGACTAGAAAAACATGGGCAACACAAACTTGGCTTTAGTGGTTATATGAAATTAGCCGCACAAATTGTAAGAATCAATAAATGAAATATTGTATCCAAATAAAAAATTGAAAACAATTTTGGTTTTATCACACAATAGAAGAAAAATTCATGATCTTATGCAAAAATGTATGGCTCTGAATTCAATAGAGTTCCCATAGAAGAGGACCTAAAGATTTCCTTCCAGTAGGGCTATGGAGTCATGGCTGAATGCCTAAGAGTCTTGACTGGGCAAACACAATCTTCCACTACATCCGACACACAGGTAAATAAACTCAATAAAGTTTATTTAAAATTGAATACTTGTGCAATCTATTCAATATTAATTTCCACCATAAAGTAATTACATGGCTATTTGTTTTAAACATTCAAGCAATGATAATACTGCACATGACATTGGAATGTAACCTGGTGAGGGTGGAGCACAACTTGCAGATGAAGGTCATGGTGTGCATCTCGGTACTTTAGAGCATGTAGAGCGTGATCAACATGTTGAGCATGATCAGGCTAGAGAAGATCAGGAACATGATGTGGCCCCATCAGGTAAAGAGGACCACTCTAAAGTTCTTTTAAACATATTTAATTGCAATTGGTGTATTAATTAATGTAACCTTTCGTGTTTCAACTTTAGAGCATGTAGAGCGTGATCAATGTGTTGAGCATGATCGTAGAGAAGATTAGGAACATGATGTGGCCCCATCAGGTAAAGAGGACCACTCTAATGTTATTTTAAGCATATTTAATTTCAATTGGTGTATTAATTAATGTAACCTTTCGTGTTTCAACTGCAGATCAAGATTTAGAGGGTGTTCAACATGTTGAGCATGATTCTATAACAAAAGTTCAGGAACATGATGTGGACCCATCAGGTAAAGAGAACCAATCTAATGTTCTTTTAATTAATGAAATACTTGTAACAATAATAATAAAACATACCAGTTTAACATTTCTTTGTTATTGCAATAGACCCCCCCTTGCAGCGGCGTCCATGTCATGAACAAAAGACTAGGCGTACATTAAGATCACGAGTAGAGGGAAAAACAAATAAAGGGGGGACAAATGATTTAGAAAACGATACTCCACTTTAGATTTTTTTAGCTTTAAAAAAGAAACAAAAAAAAGTGATTGTAATCATATCATGACAACCATATTTTTGATAATATGTAAAAACTGAAAGAATGAATATTATATGTTAATGAATGAATGTTAATATGTTAATTAATGAATGTTATATGTTAATGAATGAATGCTATATGCTATTAATGGATGAATGAATGAATGTTATATGTTATTAATGGATGAATGAATGCTATATGTTATTAATGGATGAATGAATGATTAATGTTATATGATTGGGTATGGGGAATTGAGAGTGATGTGAGGGGGGGGGGGAGGGGCCAAATGAGCTTCCACCGTCATGTGGTTGGCCCTGTTAAGTAGATAATATTAAACTATTCTCGAAACAAAGAGAAGATCAATAAGGTAATGCACTTTTAATATAAGAAATGCATCGTTTGAAGACCAAACCAATATGCAAAGATGAAAGAAAGTGCTAACTTTTCACTATGGTGGCGTAAAAATGATTCTTTATACCTTGAATCCATGCTCGCATCATAATTCCAGTTGTTTCCATTCCAATGTTCTCGTGTTTAGTTTGTTTGTATGGCTTTGTATGAATACCACATTGTATTGTGTGGATTTGGTTTCAAAGCTCGTTTTGTTTTTTTAGTGGTGACATAACTCTAAAATTTGACTTTTGTGCATAATAGTTAGTTGAAAATTGATTCTGAAGGGTTTAGAGGCTCGATTGAGATAGATACATGAATATTTGGATCTTGTTGTTGATGGGAGGCTTCCACTTAACCATGAAATTTTGTACCATCTGCAGGTATGCAAAATTTTCTCTACTTACATCATTCTTGATCATAAATGTTGTAAATGATATTAATGCTTCAAAATTAAGATTCGTTTCATTGTTATAATGATCAAAATGTTATACTTGCTATACATTCAAGCATTCTCTTGCCCCTACCCTCTGCTCTCTCCCCTCCTTTTAAGAATTTTCTTTGTCATAAAAGATTCAAATTTCTATCTCATTTACACAAATTTATCTAAGTGCTAGGAGTGAATAAAGATATGTAAAAGATGATGGATTATGTCTAAACAACAACTTTCCATCTTATAGCTAATTAAATCCTTAATATTTGAATAGTTTAGAGCTCAATAATGCTTGTATATGCATGTGTAGCAATAAGGGAGCCTATGTGAAGATTGAAATTTAAAACATCACTTTGGTATTTTTCCTTAGGCAGTGAAATGCTATTTTGAGTAATACAAACCTACACACACATTGATATTTTTTGGCATTGCATTGAGGAAATTTTTTTTCTCTTATACCTACCCTCGGCTAGACATGGAGGTATATAATATTGGTTTCTGGGTTTTTTCTGTAAGTAGTTAATTTCACAAAGGAAGACTAAAATCTTCTTAATGTCCCTCAGGTGTGAAAGCATATGAATCACTTGCTGAAGACATTTTGTATTCATCCAAAAACTGGTTTGTTCTTTTTTTTATGTTTCTTGCATGTGTTTTTTTTAGGCTCTAGAGATGTAGCTCGACTCTTTCCTTTGCACTTTTAATCTATTTTGATGATTACAGTAGATTGTCCTCATAATTTTATGTAGATCTATTTGTAACCTTATTTTCTACCAATAAAATTGCAAACCAGTCACATATTAAGGACCATTTCACTAACTTGTAGTCATCCATTACTTCATATGTTGCAGGTTGTGTCTGTGTGCCAATAAATCTTGATGATTGCAAGAACTTTAATCCTACAAGTGTACCCAATCTTTCTCAAGTAAAAGTCTTACCTTATTTTATAGTACTTTAAATGGTTAATTGAGGTGCTTCTTTAGATCTAAGATAGTTGAACCCGGATTAAAATATGGTATTAGATGGGCGTATAATGATAAAACTAAGGTCCATTGAGCACAAATTATGAACATAATTTACTGGACTATGAATAGTGTTACAATTATAATTATTTCCCTTTACCTACCTCTTCATTAATGAAAAAGATAACAGATATTGGAAGTTCATTACATGTCTCATGTATGTGTTAGTATTTTAATTTTGTTTAAGTTGTTCAAGAGCTTGATTAGGTCAAGAATATGTTCTACAAGCTCTGTTCTCTTGACACTGCTCAACATTTTCCCTACATAATTTCTCTTCAATCCAAATGTTTCTTATCTCCTTCCCTTGTTAGCCCTTGGTTGTTCTCAAGTGTAATTCTTTTTCTATGCATCTTGCAGTCTATATGTATGATCAATCATCTCTTATGAAGCATGGATAACCTTTCATGGAATTGTTGTTGTGATTAGACAATTGCCATTGTGAGAATAATCATCTAATTTGTATGGAAGTAAGTCTTTTTCATATTATTTGACTTGGTATTCTAAACTTGTCTTTGCAGGATTCTCTAGGGGGGAACAACAAAACTGTGATGATAGGTAGAGTTGTACAACACCATAAATCATTTGGAATTATCAATATATTGCTTATAGAATACTCTGTGCAAGTAAAATGGAATGTGCAATGACAATTGGTCTCGAATTCAAATATGAATATAAGTACATTATACACAAGAAGATGGTATCTATTCTATGATTTAAAGAACCCCAAAATAAGAAAATTAATAGGTTCCATCTGTTTATTTGCTCTTAGACACTTGCTTAATCGGCGAGACCCTCAGAATGTCTTGCTGATAACCAGCAGTGTTCAAAACTCCTGAAGAGGTCAGATCGGTGTGACATTGGATCTATCTTTCCGACGGAAGTCATCATAAAGACATGGACTATTAGAGTGAGTTTTCTATCCTGTGTCAATGTTTGATCTCTCACCGATGGGTTGGCTTTGGTGGTCATTGCCAAGAGTCTCTGCGATGACATGGTGTAGGTCTATTTAAAACTCCTGAAGAAGTTAGATCGGTGTGACATTGGGTCTGTCCTGTCGACAAAATTCATCGGAAAGACATGGACTATCGGAGTGAGTTTTCTATCCTATGTTGATGATTGATCTCTCACCGATGGGTTGGCTTCGATTGTCATCACCAAGAGTCTCCACGATGGTACATTTCAACGAATATTTTTTAAAAAAAAATTGTATTGTTTCGTCGCAATTTCGACGAAGGCCACCGACGAATCACTGAAAAGTTTCGATGAAGTTGCTATAGCTATGATGAAGGCTTCGTCATAACTCCTTGCCCATTTCATCAAAATTGTGACAAACTTCTAGTGTTGTTTCGATGCTTCAGAAGAGCCATTGCAATTGCATTTTGGTTGTAATTCGTCGGTGGATACACGAAGTTGTCGTCGATATTCCAACGAACATCTGAGTCATTTTATGATGCTGACGACCGAAGAATCTGCGCCGTTGTTTCGACGTTTAATTCATCATTAGAATTTTGACAAAAAAATGGCGACAAAAATTCTTTCATCAATTTGTTGATTGTTTGATAAATGTTTGTCGAACAACTGACGAATGTTTGTCAAAAAATGGAGTCAAATTCAGTAGTGATATAATTCCTAGTTTGATTTTTTACTGTATGCATGTCTCGCCAATGCAATTTAATATCCTGGGTGTTATTTCATATTGTGATTAATAGTTGTTCTTTCATATCTATGCCTCGGATAGGGGTCTCTCCTCCTTGGAAATTTAGAGAGAAGAATTATCATTTAAGTATTGTTGCCAATAAAATTGTTGCATATCTACGCCTCGGATAGGGGTCTCTCCTCCTTGGAAATTTAGTAATTAAGCTTGTCATTTGATGTTGTTCCTAATAACCTTCATATCAGCCTACACCTCGGATAAGGGTCTCTCCTCCTTGGAAATCCTGTTATAAAGTTTATCATCCAAAACATTCCCTGCTCCTAAGTCCTCATGCTTTGTTTCTCTTGAGGAAATAGGATAGATTAAAAGCATTTAGTTAGTTGTAGTTAAAGATCTATGAAACTAGAGAAAACCCTTAGCTACAACGTTCTTGGTTTCCTTAACCATGTGCCTCTTTCATTTGAGTCAAAAAGATAAGAGTTAGATTACTTTACTTTTTTATGCATATCAGCATAAGAGGGAGCTTCCCCTTCTAATTTGAAGAGCAATCATTACGCATTGTGCATAGTTGTCTGTGGCCAATTCATACTCCAAAGGTGTGAGTTGTCACACCAACACATAGTCAACTATATTATAATTTTTATTTATATATTTGATATATTTTGGTTAGAGGGAAATGTTCACATTTTTTTTGGGGTGCCTAATTTTTTGTGTATAAATCCATATGGAATTATTACAACTATATATTCTATATGGTACCATACTCCTACATTGGTATATACATATTAAACTTCATTAGGTTTTTAGCAAAAAACTGTTGGAAGTTTGGAGAGATTGTCATTGATGATGTTGTTTGGCAGCATGAGCATGGAAGGTACATGACGATGTGTTGCAGTGTTGTCATTGATGTCAAGATTGTAACTTATGTGAATATTTTGGTTATGCATCATTTGACTAGGTCTAACAGGTTTTTGAGGTGCCGAGGAAGAAATTTTTGTCAATTGGTTCAATTTAGAGATATCAGTTGTGTGGGAAATTGAGTAAGTGTTAATTTTTCTTATACAGTATTTTAGAGCTCCAGTATTAGTGTCCACACCACTCAGAAAATGAATATTTCAATCTGTGCTTCTAACATTATTCTATTGGATGTTAGATGTATCTAATTCCAAAATTTCATCATTTTTTGAGAAATGGTTTGAGAGATATGAGTTACAAAAGTTTGGCCTAGAAATTACAGTTATTTTTTGTACAATACAGTTGTGTGGGAGAATCTGCACTTCTTCGCGGATGAGTTTTTGTCTTTGCACTTTTGAGGATAAGTTGCTAGATAACATTAGAGTATGAATTCTAGTTGGAATTGAATTTTTAGGTCCACGTGTCAAGATGTGGATACACAGTTGAAGTATTTTTCTATTAGGTCTTATGTCGTGCCAACCTAATATGTTTGAAGGTATGTGAAGGTTAAATGTCTATTTCAGTCTTATGTGGGATCTATTATAGGTCCATGGAAACCTATTTTAAGTTGTTTTAAGTTTAAAATTGTGGCATGTTTTATGGATTATGGATTCATACTGTCTTGTTCTCAAGGGGTAGTCATTTGGAACAATAAATCTATGAGTCTACTTTAATATCCTTTTTTTTCATTCAAATCCATGCTGTTTTAAGAAAGATATGACTTATTTTCTGAAAATGGGTTAAAACCCTTGTTTAGGGTAAGCAAAAGCAAAGAAAATGTTGTATCTCTTATTCTAACCAATGGAATCACTTGAAATTTTGTAAGAAGGTCTATTTTTGAGTACTCTTTCATTTCTCAAAGTTTCAGGCCGGAAGGAAAAGGTTATCTATAGAGTTGAGGATGCCCTAGGTCTGTATTTTATGGAAAATCTCTCAAAAACCAATGTACAGTGAAGTATTATTGAGTTTTGCTCGTGGTTTTTAAGCTCTTCATGTGTTATTTTTGTTTGGTAAAGGTGTTTGAAACACGATGAATCCATTTTAAGAGGGGGATTGGTATATTTATAAGTTTTTGAGATCATTTAATGACTATCCTATTTGGGGAAGAATTGTCTCAGTCATCTTTGGGGTCAAGATTGAAGGTTTTGAATAAGGGATTGGTCAAATAACTTGAATACAGATTTGGGAAAGCTCTAATTTTTTTTTGCAGACATTTTTATGCATGTTGGTGCTATTGGTGAATAAATTTTGGCTTGGAAATTTAGAGTTAGGAGTTATGTGATCTCAATGGGCATATATGCTAATTTTGAACAAACTACATTGAAGGGTTTTGAGTTTGAGATGTCTATGTTGGGATTTGGTTTTGAAACAGTCCTTTGATGCTATTAAGAGTATTTTGAGGGATCTATGAATGGATTTGGGCCTTGTTTGTAGTTTGAGTGTTTTGGAATTAAGAACTTGTGAAGGAAATGTGAAGTCCTAATTGAAAGGACAGTCAAAGATTGTTTGAGATTTTGTTAAGGTGTGTTTTCCTTCCTCTACCTTTGCATCAATTGGTATTAGAGCTCAGAAAGGTTTGGGCTAGTGATTTTGTGGTTTTGTGTTTTGGTAGTTGTGTGTTGTGGTTGTGTGTAGGCTGAGAAGATAACCTGGTTGCTGCCAAGAGAAGGTAGAGAAAGTTGAGAGAAGTTGAAGCAAGAAGAAGCTTGCTTGAGAAGAGGAAAAGATGGAAGTGATAACAAGACATTTGCAGGCAGAGGAAGAAAGGAAGAGACAAGAGATGATTAAAAAAAAGATAGCTGAGTTAAAGCAAGAGATGAGGAGAAGGGAAGTAGAGTTCAGTGATTTTTATGTAGAATCCATGATGAAGATGGAACAGTGGATCAAACAAGCAACAAGTTGGCACTTGACAATGAAAAAGAAAGTTGAATGGCCCATACAAAAGATTATTCAAAGAAGGAAAAGAAAGGCAAGGACATCAACACATGAGGTAGAGGTAAATTTTGTTGAGAAAAGTGATATTCCAATTGTGTTTGAAGATGAACAAACTTCTTTGTTTGTTGATGAACATATTGATGTTGAGATTAATGATATGGTTGTTGGTAATCAAGTAGTTGATGAAATTGTTGATGAACAAGTAGAGAAGGTTGTTGAGGTTGTTGATAAGGTTGGTATTGATATTCAAGATGTTGTTGATAATGAAAATGTTGTAGATTTTTTTGCTAATGAGATATATGCATATTTTCAAGAATATGATGCAGGTTATGATGTTTTTATATGGTACTCTGATGATGAGAGTGAAGATATAAATGATGCTATTGAGGTATACACACAAGAAGTGGACTTTTGGAACCTGAAGACTGAGGAGTTGCTAGAGAGGAGATGGTATAAGAAGAAGAAGAAGCATAAAAACTTAGGGATCATTTCCAAGATGAATGAAAAATTGCAAAAGAACTAGAAGAACAGAAAGGAGCAAACCAACTTTCAAGAGGACTTGAATTTTCTTTTCTCTGGGAGAATGGTGCAGGAGCACCTGATGGATTATATGCCTCCATGAGGCCAAATGTTAAATTTTTTTTAAAGAGTTCTTAGAGTTCATTTAATAAGGTCATTCGAGACCATTACAATGTGTTTGTGTCATTTGATGGGTCTTTAGGTAGGTTGTAAGGTCAATGTATCCCATTTGCAAAAAAATTGAAATTGTTGTCAAAAGAGGTCTACAATAGGGTTTTGGTGGTTTGATGTTAGAATAAGGTCTTGGTGGACCCTTTCATCATGTAATTAGTCAATTTAGTGGTCTAGATGCATTGGAGGATTCAAAAATGCAAAGTAAAGCAAAATCTTGTTGTTAAGGAAAAAGTGCAAAATTGGAAAATTGCAAAATAAGGAAGATGGAAGGTCAAGTTGGTTGGGTAGTTGAAAAAAATCAGGTGGAATACGTAGGGAAAAATGTGAAAAGGCATAAATAGTCTTAATCCATCGTTGGAAGGTGGTGAGGGATGTAAATCATGAAGATAAATATCAAAAGCCCAGTTTTGCATATGAAAATTCTGTATTTTATTGGTTTTTCTGAGTTTTAGCCTCCTGTATGGCTTCATACTATCTTGTTCTAAAGGAGAAGTCATTTGAAATGATAAATCTATGAGTCTACTTTAATATCCTTTTTGTTTCATTCAAATCCATGCCGTTTTAAGAAAGATATGGCTTATTTTTTGAAAATAGGTTAAAACCCTTGTTTAGGGTAACCATAAGCAAATAAAATGTTGTATCTCTTATTCTAACTGATGGAATCACTTGAAATTTTGTAAGGTCTATTTTTGTGTAATATTTCATTTCTCAAATTTTCAGATTGAAAGGAAAAGGTTAGCTATAGAGTTGAGGATGCCCTAGGTCTGTATTTTATGGAAAATCTATCAAAAACCAATGTATAATGAAGTATTATTGAGTTTTGCTTGTGGTTTTTAAGCTCCTCATGTGTTATTTTTGTTTGGTAAAGGTTTTTGGAACATGGTGAATCCATTTTAAGAGGGGGATTGGTATATTTATAAGTTTTTGAGATCATCTAATGTCTGTCCTGTTTGGGGAAAAATTGTCTCAGTCATCTTTGGGGTCAAAATTGAAGGTTTTGAATAAGGGATTGGTCAAATAACTTGAATACAGATTTGGGAAAGCTCTAATTTTTTTTTGCAGACAATTTTATGCATGTTGGTGCTATTGGTGAATGAATTTGGGCTTGGAAATTTGGAGTTGGTAGTTATGTGATCTCAATGGGCATATATGTTGATTTTGAATAAACTACATTGAAGGGTTTTGAGTTCGATATGTCTAAGTTGGGATTTGGTTTTGAAAAAGGCCTTTGATGTTGTTACGAGTATTTTGAGGGATCTATGAATGGTTTTGGGCCTTGCTTTCAATTTGAATGTTTTGGAATTAAGAACTTGTGAAGGAAATGTGAAGTCCAAATTGAAAGGATAGTCTAAGATTGTTTGAGATTTTGTTAAGGTGTGTTTTCCTTCCTCTACCTTTGCATCAATTAGTGAGCCTGTTTCAGTTGATTCTATGGAAGAGAATCGATGAAACCATTGTGATTGATGTATGAAATCCTAGTTTGTGCAAAATTGAACATGATGCAAGCTAAGTTACCTTGATTTTAAAAGGTTAAATGTTGCCCCAAGGGTTTAGAAAGGCTCCAGGATGCAAGAATATGCCAAAAATGCAAAAAATGATGCAAAATTAGGTTTAAATTGGAAAAATTGGTGAAAATGATAATAAACTCCCATCTTTAAGGTTAAATTAGGGAAAAAACCCTAATTTTCAAGCTTAAATAGGCCAAGAAGGGCCATTTTCAATTCATTTGTGCATTTAAACCTTAAGGAATTCTTGCGATTTGAGCTCTGACCCTCTGACAAAATGGCACACTGAGAGCTTCCTGGGCACATGTTCAATCAAGTTTGAGAGTTTTAGCATCCTCCAGGCACAAAACCACTGGTATGTGATTTGAAACCTGATTTGAAATTTGAAATTTTGATGCATTTTTGATGCTTTAAGTTTAGATTATTGCAGCGTCGCTATATAGTGACGCCCAAACTAAAATCGGCGATGCCCAAATCAATTATAGGGACGCATATTTATATACCAACACCTTTCTGAATTTAAAATTAGGGTTCCTAATTTTAAATGTTGACGCATGCTTATTTGGTGACACACTTGCCGATTTAGAAATTAGGGTTAGTATAGGCCATAGGCTAAATTGCGACACCATCTTGTTTGGAAACACATGTTCCTATTTGAAATTTTAAATACATTGGGCATCACTATTTTAAATTTGAATATAGCGATATTGTTGTAAATAGCGATGCTATTGTGATTTTTGAGCTAGAAATTTCAAATAACATCAAATTTTGATGATTTCTTGATGCCATGCGCTTCGTGGATGCAAGAGATTAGTTTGTGGTACGTTGCATATGCACTCATGATTAGGACACATCTGGTGATGATGACAACTCTGTATGAGAGATGGCATAGTGAGACCTTGTCCTTCCACCTTTCGACAGGTGAGGCAATGGTTACCTTGGAGGATGTGTGGCAGATTCTCCATTTTCTCATTCATGGTGATCACGTGATTTATGATCCTAATGCTGGATTCAACACATGCCTTGAGGTTATGGATATGGATCAGATTGCCTTGGTTACATCTCAGATTGATTTGGAGACATACAAAGGTCATGTGTCAACCTTTAGATTGATCGTCGCAACCACCATTCCAGGTTTGGTGGCTCCAGACAGACACAATAGAGTATTTATCCTAGGATGGGGCTTGGCGTGGCACCAAATGCTATATAGGAGGACACTTTTTGTGTGGGGGCCCATGATGCTAGCCTCCTTGTATCATGAATTGCATGATTTTGTCTATTGCGATGGGAGAGTCATCGGTGTAGGGGTGACTTTGCTACACATTTGGGCATGGTGTTAGGAAAAGGTGTGTTGTACACCTTGCATAATGTATTTAATGTAATTATTCTTGGGGAAACTTTATGTTGTATGTAACATTGGGACATAAGTTAAAGTTGTAAAAATGTAATTATTTAATATTGGGGAAAATAAATAAATAAAGTACCCAATATTAAATGTGGGGACATGGTTTTGTAATCTCATGGTTTTGTGTAATACCACTTGGTGGTTTTGTGGGAGCTTGCTTCTATGAAAGCAACCACAAGGGTAGTTGTTTAGGTTGGTAAGTTTTCATGTTAGCTCTTGTTAGCATTTGTGAGGGTTTGAAGCGTGGCATGGGATGTGTGGTTACATTCTTGTTCACATGGATTGCTTGGAGAGGGATTGATGCTTCAATGGTATACATGGAGACTATGAAGATGCATTGTAATCTTTATTGCTGAATAATACATGAGAGATGGATGCTTTTGGAGGCTGGGTTTTTTCCTCTTAAAGGTTTTTCTAGGGTATATCTTGTGTCATATTTTCATGGGTGTGTTGCTTATTCTCTTGCATGTGGATTCTGAATACTTAGTTGCATAGATTTCCTTTTTGGGTTATGTGGAAATTGTCTTTAAATGGCTGCAAGTTTCCAACACATGGGAGCACATTGTCATGCTTTGGTCAATTGTTCAGATGGAAGACATGGAGCTGGTTGATCCTGTCATTTGGAGATACAGAGGTGCCATTATTCTTAGGCACACTAGATAGATTGGGCTCCCATATTGGAGACGGGTTATAGATGACATGACAATTTTTTGTAGGCGCCCATGGCTTCAGATGCTACCATGGTTTGATGACATTCAACAGTTATATTTTTCTAAAAAAACCCGATATATGTAGGGTCGAGAGCACATGATGATTGAGATATATCTTCTTGACAAGATGGCTCATTAGTTTGGAGATGTACAAGATAGACCTGATGATGCATATAGGGCCATTTTCATGAGATTGGCCAGAGAGGTTCCCACTGACCATTGCAGCTCTAGAGGCTGTAGAGTTTCAGATAGTTGGTGGCCTAGCCTTGGGAATATGATCAGGGACAACCAGTAGCTCATACTACACTAGCATATGATGCATGGTTCGTCCCACTCAGACGTTTGATAGATCTGACAGGTGCTCCTCTAAGAGGGAGATTGAGAGGTCGAGGAGCCAGAGGCAAGGGATAGGAAGGCCGGGACAACTAGGATGGACAAGTTCTGGGGGCTCCTCCGGTTCAACAATAGCCTCAAGTACAACCATAGGTTCAACCTCAGGTGCAACCAAAGGTACAACCGCAACTAGGACCACCACCATCAGATGCACGAGACACACAGATTCAACAACTGTAGCAATAGATGTAGACATTGACTGGTGAGAAGGATCATGCCTGCCAATAGGTTTTGGTCATTACTACTGAGTGATACCAGGCTTGGTAGTAGGTGGTTGCAGTCACAACAGAGAGAGATTAGGCACTATAGAGGGTACAGGTTGTTATCGTTGAGAGAGATTAGGAGGTTTCCTGACGCCAACAAATTGAGACTAGGATGGTGGCGACTCATGGTCAGACAGTTTCAAAATGTTTATATCAAAAGGCGGTTACATAGGCTGCATACTACAGGCACCATTATCACTAGGATGTTCTGGCCGCTCTTTGATATCCATATTTTTCATAGTGTAGCGATGCACGTCCCCGAGCATAGGATCAACTTGAGAGGCAGGTTGGAGAGGGTAGCAACCATTAGGGCTAGCTTTTTGATGTATAGACACTTTTTGATTTTCCCCGTTCTTTATCACTGATATACATCCATGGGCTCCTTTTTGATATCCTTGTGGATATTGTACTTTTGTTCGATGTTCATACATTGATCTAGATTTTGTACCATGACACATTTTTTGATATATATATATGATATGGATATGGATTATCCCTGCTATGACGTGTTCACTTTATTTCATGTATGGATGATATGATATGACATTTTTTTATATCATGTATGGATGCATTTTATTTATGCCTATGTGACATTTGATGATCATGATATGGATATATGTAATGTTACGTTCTTTTTCATTATCTTTTCATGATATGACATGGATGTATGAATATGATATGCAAATGTTTATGGATGCAAATGATGTGGATTTATTTATTTTTGTATAGTTTCTATGCATGTTTTATGATGATGATGTATGCATATGGATGTAGACATACAATAATTTAAGATGCTTAGAATAACAAATCTATATTATTCATCATAACTCAAATGATAATGCAAAATGTATCATGTCATATGCGATGATTATGTGGTGGATGTTTTATGATTATGCTATGATTATGAGATGCATGTATGTTGATGGTTTGTGGATGTAGGATGGATGCATTAATGATGTTTTTGTTGACTATCATGTACCAGGTTAGCGCAAAGAGAAGATAGAAGAGTAAAGAATGAATGACTGTTGGTGATGATTGCTTCAAAAGATCCAACAAGTCCTTGATCCATCGAGACTTTATTAGAGATGGTGATGAGACGATACAAAATGCAGGATGAGATGCTCACACTTTGGGATTGGGAGTTTTCGTTGTTCCTTATTGTTCGATATAACACATAGATACGATGCATCAAGGTATTGATAACTAGGACAACGTTGTATCTAGTGTAATGGACTTTGACTCAACAAGCAGATAGTATAGTTCTTGTTCACACCTTGACATATAGAAACGTCGCTGGAATGAAAGTTAGAAGTTTAGAACATATTGGGCCAAATCATATGCAATAGTCAACAACATACTCCAAACGACCTTCCTACACACAACTAATCAAGTATGCACCGAGATTATTTTACAAGAGTACCCACAAGCACAACAAATGAAAGATAATGATCGATGCCCCATTCCTTTCTCTCTAAATCATTTTGTTAGGCATCATCGATATGTCCTCGAATAGGTCATTAAGATAAATAATAAGAAAAGATCAAAGACAAATAGTCAGTGTTATTTATAGCTCATGCCTAGTTTAAGTTTAGCTCAAGGTGATATCTGATAATGATGTCCATAGCAGGAAGGATACATCCCAGGACATACTGATCAGAGGGTTGTTTAATGTTAGGACAATGATGCTAAGATGAGTTGTTGCTATAAACTTTACTGGCATGTTTACCTATGATTTTAACTTTTGATTTTGACATTTAGGCTTCACACTTTACAACTTGATATACTTGCGAGATGGGATGGATGGGTTTTGGATTTTTTGGAATATTTCAATGTTTTTGGTATTTTGAAATGTTTTGAGGCTATTTTTAGTCTTTTGAAAGTTTATGTGAATGTTTAGGATTTTCAAAATTTCTGAAGCTATTTAGGGTTTTATGAGATATTTGAGGCTTTTTAGGTCCTTTGAATGTTTTCTATTGTTTTTGTGTTTTCCATTTTCTGAATGTTTTTGTGTTTTGTGAAATATTTGGATGTTTTTGTGTTTTCTAAGAATTATTTGGATGTTTTTGGATTTTTTTGGATTTTTGTGAGAGTTTTTGAGTTATTTGGATGTTTAGGGTTTTTATGAGTTTCAACTAAGGACCTAACCTAAAGACCTATGCTAGGGGCCTCCGGGGCTGATCAAAAATTATCCTTTCCTACGTTATACATGCAGAGACCACGTAGTTTGACTGAATCGACCCATTTACAAGATGATAATATGAACAGATGAAAGATGATAGTTTATTATGACGGACTCCTAAAGGACTGACCTAGGGTGTCTCGAGGGCACATCAATGATGGCCTTACCTAAGTTCAAGCTCAGAGATGACATAGTTCGATAAGAGGACATTGTTTTTGGTTTTTTTGATGTTCGACCTTTTTAGGGATTTTGATGTTTTCCGGATGTTTTGGATTTTTCCTTTTCAAATTTTTGAATGTTTTTGGATTTTAGGTATTTTTTGGATTTTTTGGATAAGATTTTATGAATGTTTTTGGTGTTTTATGATAAGATGTCTAAATGACCTCAAGATATACAAGAACCTTATTGTGACACATAATGAAATGCCCCCAGTGTGACATGTTATCCTACTTTGATAAAGGAAGAATAAATTGACCTTAGGAATATGCCAAATAGTGCTAAAGGGTTCATGATACCTTACAGTGACAAGCCATGATAATGATGTAGATGAGGTATGAATGGTGATGCAAAGAATGATAGGGCCAAAAGAGCCAAAGAATAGTTGGAGATGCTTTATTTACGCAAGGCACCTGTTTGCCAGGTTTTCACCAAGGTACTTTCCCAAAGCACCACTAAAGTGATTTTCACTAGAGGGCATTTTTTTTTTTCAATCCTTTTTCTCTTTTTTTTTTGGTTTTTAATCATTTTTTGATTTTTGTATTTTTTGATTTACACCCTTCAAGATTAGGCATAAATTTTTTTGAGATGCAAGCTATTGGTTGGCTCCTGCAAGGGTTCACCTTCAGGGATTGACAATTGATATAATCCTAATCCATAGCTTGTTGTGATGACAAAGGGACCCTACTAGTTAGGCTCAAACTTTCCTTTGCTATCTTGATTTGGAAGATTCTTCTAGTTTTTCTTTAAGACAAGATTGCCTACATGGAATGACTGACATTTGATTCTCTTGTTATAGCTCTATTTCAGTTGGTTTTGATACACTTGCAAGTGATTAATTGCGTCAAGATGACGTTCATCCAAGAATTCTAGCATATTTAGTCGAGACACTTTGTATTCTTCCTCAATTATTAGATTCTATAGTGACACTCGCAATGATGGGAGCTCAACCTCCATAGGAAAGATGGCTTTTGATCCATAGACTAGGGAGAAAGGGGTTGCACCTGTAGGCGTGTGTATACTGGTTCGATAGGCCCAAAGAGTGGGATTTAGCTATAGATGCCAGTCACGACCAACTTCATTAACTATTTTCTTTAGGATTTTCATGATAGTTTTGTTCTTTGCTTCTACTTGGCCATTTCCTTGGGGATAGTACGAGGTAGAGAATTAGTGTTGGATATTGAATTTTTGGCACAACTCCTTTACATCTTGATTCTTGAAAGGGGTTCCATTGTTTGAGATGAGGGTTTGTGGAACACCATAATGGAAAATGAGGTAATTCAAGATAAACTTGGCTATTTGCTTCCCCATTATGTAGGTCATAGGAATGGCTTCAAACCACTTAGTAAAGTACTCAGTGGCGGTTATTATAAAATTATGGCCATTAGATGAGGTTGGAGTGATTTTTCCTATGAGGTCAAGTCCCCATTGCGAGAAAGGCCATGGTGTGATTATTGGTTGCAATTCTTGAGCTGGAGCATGAATTAGATCCCCATGCTGTTGACATTGGATCCATTTTCGCACATAATGATGAGCTTCTTTTTCCATGGTTGGCCAATAGTACCCCTTCCTCAACAATTTTTTAGCTAATGTAATACCACTAGAATGGGACCCACATATGTAATCCTGTACTTCTGTTAAAGTAGTTAAGGCTTCCTCTTGGTTAAGATATCGTAGTAATGTCCCTTTGATGCTTTGACAGTAAAGGGTATCACCTAGGATCACGAATCAAGATGCCTTTTTCACAATGGTCTTTTTAAGGTTCGGGGTGATATCAGATGGAAGGGTTCCTCTATTAAGATAAGTAAAAATATCATGGTACCACGGGGGTCCAGGACTAACAATGACACATGCGAATTCAGATTCAGGGATTTTGAAAGTTGGTACAAGAAGCTGTCCTACCAAGAATTCACATTGGAGAATGTTGTTCGACATGTCTAGTAATGATCCAATTGTTTCCATGGAATTTTACGCTCTATTGTTCATACAAGGAATTTGATCAAAATTTATGTCTATAAAAAGGTCTTTGAGATTCTGCACCATCTTCTTGTAAGGAGTGATCTTATCATCTTTAGTTTAATAGTCATCATTAACTTGGTTGATAACTAGCTGTGAGTCTCCATAGACTTTCATCTCTTGTATCTTCCACTGAACTGCTATCCTGAGACATGTGATCAAGGATTCATATTCAAAAATGTTATTAGTACATGGAAATGATAGCCTATATGACCTTGGGATGCAATCACCTTGGGGGTGATGAAAATAATTCCTGCTCCTGATCTAGGTTGGGTGGATGATCCATCAAAGTACATCTTCCATTGAGTTGTGAGATTAATAAGGAACACTAATTTTTTAGGGAACTCAGATATCAAAGGGTTCTCATCATATATGGGTGCTTCTGCTAGCTAGTATGTGATCACCTGTCCTTTGATTGCCCTACAATCCACATACTCTATGTCAAACTCTATCAAGATCATTACCCATTTATGCATTCGTCCTATGAGGGTTGCTTTGGATAATAGATATTTTAATGGTTCAATCTTTGTAATGAGCTTGATTTGATGTGACAACATGTAGTGCCTAAACTTTTGTGAAATGAAAACTATTGCTAGGCATGCTTTCTCAATGGGTGAATAGTTCATCTCATAGCCCATCAAGGTTCTGCTGATGTAGTATATGGCTCTTTCCTTTGCATTTTCATCATGTTGTGCTAAAAGAGCTCCTAGTGCTACTAGTGTTGCTGAGATATACATGATTAGTGGCTTGTTTAGTATCAATGGCATGTGCACTAGAGGTGTTAGTAGACAATCCTTGATCTACTAGAAAGCTTTATTACATTTTCCATCCCACTTGTAGGTTATCCTTTTATGGAGAAGATGTGAAAAGGGATGAATCTTATCTAATAGTTGGGCTATGAACCTTCTGATGGACTGCAATCTTCCTTGTAATCCTCTCATTTGCTTCAATGTCTGTGGTGGTTCTATGTATAGGATGGATTTAACTTTTGATGGATCAATTTCTATCCCTCTTTGTGAAACAATGAAGCCAAGAATTTTCCCTGATGTGACCTCGAACACACACTTTTTTGGATTCAATTGTACCTTGTATTCTTCAAGCCTATCAAAGATAGGTCCTAAGACTTGTATGTGCTCACTTCTCTTCTTTGATTTTTCCAAAATATTGTCCACATAATCTTCAACTATTTGTGGATCATGTCATGAAAGATGAGGGTCATTGCTCTTCAATAGGTTGCTCCTACATTCTTTAACCCAAATGGAATTACATTCCAATAGTAGGTTCTCCATGGACAAGCAAAGGAAGTTTTACGTTGATCTTCCTTGGCGATTATGATTTGATTGTAGCCCAAAAATCCATCCATGAGTGACAACATTTCATGCCCAACTGTTAAATCCACAATGAGATCAATGTTGGGAAGAGGGAAATCATCCTTTGGACATGCCCTTTTTAGATCTCTGAAATCAATGCATATTCTAATACCCCTAGTGGGTTTTGAGACTGGTACCATTTTTGAAACCCACTTAGGATAACCTATCGGTTGGATGAATCCAACATCAAGAACCTTTTGTAGTTCTAGTTTAACCAAGAGTGCTATCTGACGACACAACTTCCTTAATTTATGCTTAATTGGTTTGGCATCAAGATAGACTACTAAGTGATGTACAACCACTTCTGGATCGAGACCTGGCATATCTGTGTATGACCATGCAAATTTATCTCTTCTCTCTTTGAGAAATGTTGCTAGGTTCTTCTATTCTTTGTCCAACAAGGATTCAACATAAAAAGTGATCTTAGATGATTCTTCTGTTCCCACATTGACTAGAGTATCCTTTTTTGCTAGTATCGCTAACTTCTTGGGATGCATTGCACTATGGGGGAGATTGAATCCCTCATCCTTGGGTGCCTCAGAGAGGTTTTCACCATCAGATGTGTCCTTTATTTTTACTATTTTGGGACCAGAGAGCGCCACGAAGTGGTTTTCACTCAAAGATTTGCATGTTAGTTGCATTTCATTTATTTTGTGACTCAAGGATTCAATTGTCTCCCCATAGTATGCCCCTGTATCAAGCTCTATGTCGAAGCCTGCTTTTTGATCTACCCATGATAAGTTGTCTTAGAGTCCCATGAATTATAAGATCGCTTCATCGTTTTCGAATAAATATAGAATCAATAGTCTGTGTTGGTCCATGTCAATGAGTTGTAGGTATACTAGGCATATTTAAGTTGGTTGGTTGTTTGAGACAAAGGATGTTACAGATATCATAAAGAGGGTGTTGTTCTCAAATACGTCAGCAACATTAAGGGGAAATTCATCTAAGGTTGTATCACATGATGTAGGTGACCAAGAGGAAGCCTTAACTCATTTAGTAGAAATACCTTTTCCAATAAGTGTGACCTTGCTAGTAGTACAACCTAAGCTGAGATTCTTTATTTGTTTCTTAGGAACGATAGGTTCTAGTAAACCATTTTTATTCTTCCCTAGCTTCTCATTCTTGTTATATCCCATGCTCTGCATTAGTTGTAGGCCTTTTTTGTCATCTTCCATGGGAAGAACAGGAACAGGTCATTCATCTTGATAAAGAAGTTTAGATATATCTTCCTCATTGACATCTTCTTGATTTAGATCTCCCCACTTGGTGAAGGTAGTAGCCACCATCTTGATTGTTTCTGGTCCTTTGGTGCTAGATGTAGGTTTCCCATGAGATTGAGGAGAAATAGGTAACTCTCCTAAGACAAAGGTGTCTTTTAATAGTTTTTAGTTTCCACAACCATCATCTTGGATCACTGCTTTGATGTCGGGTATACTTTTTACAATGGGCATTCTTGGTGCTGAGGTAGAGGCTAAGGATGATGAGTTAATAAATGAGCTTGACGGTGTAGGTCCATCATTTTTGGATATTTGTGGGATCTTATAAAACTTGGCGTCAATACTTTTGCAGTAGTAGAAAGGCTCGGGATCTCCATGGATAGTGATTTCTTCGCCTTCAAAAGAAAACTTCACACACTGATGATAGGTTGAGTCTACAACTTTCAGAGCATGGATCCAAGGTCGGCCAAGTAGTATGTTATAAGGAAGATCAAGATCAAGTACATGACATGCAATTTATACAATAAGAGGTCCTAATTGGATTGGAAGTGCAATGATTCCTTGTGATACCTGTTCTTGGTCATCATATGCCCTAATGGTGGTACTTTTTGTCTTCTCAATAGTATCTTCTGAATAGCCTAGATTCTTGATCAACTCTAGGGTACAAATGTTCAGACCAACACCTCCATCTACCAAGACTCTTTTGACCTTGTTTTATGAATGAAAATCTCAAGGTGTAAAGCATAGTTATAAGATGGTTGTGACGATAAATCTTGCTCGGAGAAGGTGAGAAGATGGTTGGTGATATGCCCTACCATAGCTTGAAATTGATCGATATCAATGTTCTTAGGAATAGATGACTCAGACAAGGCTTTTTCCAGTATTTCCTTGTGTACAAGGGATAACCTTAAGAATTCTAAGATTGATATCTGTGTGGGGGTCTGTTTAAGCTGATCTAGAAGATTTTACTTGCTAGGATTAGATGTGGGAAAAGTAGGTTGTGTCCTAGATTTCGATGGGACAACTCCTTGAATGATTATTTTTCCACGTCGTGTGGTGACTCCACATTCCATACTAGCTCCTTTGATGGTGATAATAGTGATAACACTATCATAGGAGGCCAATGCATTGGAATAGGTATGTTGTACATTGGTGTAATCCTTAGCTTTTTCATTGTTGTTTGCTTTGTTATGATCAGGCATAAGGGTCTTGTATATCTTGAGATCTTGGTTCCCAGCTGGTACCTCAACAAATATGGTATCGTTCTATACGAAATCTTGGATGATATTCTTGAGTTTCATGCAATTTGTTGTTTTATGTCCTTTGATTTTATGAAAATCACAAAGATCATGCTCGTTGTACCAAGATAGCTTCTCTTGTGGTTCTTGGTAGTTTTCAAAGTTAGGAAGTGTTATCAGATTTGACTCTACCAATTTCTTCATGATCATTTCAATGGGTTCTGATAAATGTGTGTACTTGCATTTGGGATAGTTGTTCTTGTTACCAATTTTCCTTTGTTGTATGTTGGTGTTACTGATCTGATTGTTTTGAGGTGGTACCATTTGTTGCATAGTTGGTTGGATGTTAGCAACTTGGTTGTTATTGGGTCTAGGAGCACTTAGTATGACCTTAGCATCTACTACACCATCGTTTGTTATGGATTTTTTCTTAGCCCATACACGAGGTTTCTCATTTGAAGTAGTTGAAGGACAGTTGTCTTTGTAAGCTTGAGTATTTCCTTGTGCGATTAGGGCTCTTTCAATGTTAAGCGCTCTAGGGACAAGCTTTTCATACGATGTGATGCATTGCATTTTCAAGTGGAATGATAGATTTGGATCTAGGTTGGCTATAATGATTACCACTTGTTGTTCATTAGGAAGAGTCCACTTGCTTTTAATAGCTCTTTGTCTCCATTGTTGTAGGAAATTAGCGAAGGTTTTTCCTTGATTTTTTTAAGAGTATACAACTCTTCTAGACTAACGTTCATGTCAAGATTAAAGGAGAAGTGATCGATGAATTTATTAGTGATTTCTTGAAAAAAATTGATACTAGGAGGAAAATGAGAAAACCAATCCATAACATTACCTGTTAAACTTCGAGGGAAGAGATGCATTAGATATGAATCATTTTAAGTTGCCTCCATGCACATGATGTTAAATTCTTTGATATGGTCAATAGTACTTCCTCTCCCTCTATATTTGTCAAACATGGGGATTTCAAAACCAAGAGGGAATGGTATCATTACTATGTTTTGATCAAATGGGTAAAGACACAAGTTTTTTGTATGAGGCTTCTTTGTCTTGTGCATGAGAAGGTCCTACATTTCTTGTGAGAGTGCTTTCAATTGTGATGCTAGATCATCTTGCAGATTGGGTGGAGGAACATATGGTGGGATGACAGATGGTGTGTATGAAGGTGTGAGAAATTTGTGAAAGTGATTAATATGTTCTTGTTGCATTTGGATTTTCGATGTTCATATGAGGATAATAGGAACCTTGTTGCTGTTGTTGGGTGTATTATTGAGTTGTAGGGATTGTTATTCAACTTGTTGTTGTTGTTGTTGCGCCACTAGGGATTATTGTTGGGTCTAATGTTGTTGATGTGCTGATAAAATTTCTTGTTGTGCCTGATGTTGTGTTGCGTGGTTTATTGTGCTTGTAGACACTGAAAATTGACCTAGGCCCGCAAGCTCCATTTCTCGCCACTTTCGTCCTAGCATAATTAAGATACTTAATTATGTTATCCGGTCCATTTTCATCTATTAATTAAATAATTTTAATTATTTAATTAATTCATGTCTATTTATTCTATCCTGATCGGTTAGATAAACTAATTGCGTCACTAATTTCTTCCTCTTCTTCAATAGTTAAATAAATTATTATTTATTTAATTATTTTGTCATCTTTCATCTATAGTTAAATAATTACCATTAATTATTTATCTATTCATGGTCCTTTAATTCTTCCATAGTTAAACAATTATTAAAATCATTTAATTATCCCATGCCACCTCTCCTAATTAAATAGTTAATCTAAATTAATTATTTAAGGTCTAATTTCTATCTCTCCATTTAATTAAATTAATAAATTTAATTAAATGCTCCTCTTTTCATTTTCTCTAAATAAATAATTTGAATAAATTATTTATTTTCCATTTGTCCATTTCCTCCATTTTCAAAATAAATAATTTATTTTCCACTTGTCCATTTCCTCCATTTTTTGAATAAATAATTTAAAATAAATTATTTATGCACCACTGGTCAAAGATACCCTATCATAATCCCCTGTCATAACATTCATTTCCTATCATAGCTTGCATGTCCCTGCATGTCCTTGCATGCCTATCCTAGCCTGCATGTCTGTCATGGCCTGCATGTCTCTGTCATGATTCCTCCAAGAATAGCATATTCTTGGTGCATCAATTCTGGACCATTGATCTTGGCATCTTTTCTGAGACTTAATCTCAACCATCCATTTCGTAACATCCCTCTCATGAATTCCCATCCATTGATCTTGGAATCTTTCTAGAAGATTAATCTCAACCGTCCATTCGAATGGTTGTCTATAAAAGCAACCTTCCTTCTCCATTTTCAGCTTAACAACTATTCTTCTCCAACTTTCTACTTATCATTTGCAGGTATTTGCACAAGTCACACTACAAATCTGAGGGCATATTTGCAAAAGGAGAAATAGGAGAGCAAGAGAAGTGATTCAAGTTCAAGCATGGGGAGTATCTTAATTTAATGTTTTATTTTCCTTATGCTTACTTTGTTTTCTCTTGTTTGGATGTGGTTTAATAGTTTAGAAGTGTTGGCTGTCACTTTATCTATTCTATTTGATTCTCTAACTCCATCTCACATTTGGTGAACCCGACGTGAATCTTATAATTTTGTAGAGAAATTGGTTTGTTTTCATTATTTTGCAAATTACAACCAAGAATGCATACGAAATCCTGTCATCTTCATTTGAGCACAAAAGAATGGACACATCAAATATTTTAAAAAAATTTCTAAGTTTTGTAGGCCTCATTTTCAGCTTTCCGAAACATTAAATGGTTTGAAATTTCGTTAAGATTTGAGAAAGTTATGGCCATTTTACTAATCGCAGCTTTTTAAGATTTAGTTATTAAAATCCGATTTTTCTTTTGTTTATAATACTTTTGTTGTGTAGAATTTTGCAAAATGTTTTTTGGGTTTTGAAGCTCTATGTCTTAGCTTTCCATAGATATCTACAATTTAAAGTTTTGTTTAGTTGTGAGAAAGTTATCACTATTTTTAGTTTGCTGTTTTCATTCAAGTTTTTTTTTGGTTTACTAATCTTTTGTTTGTAGCGTGTGGCTTTGGAATGGGGCTCCCAAAACTACTTCTTTTGGAGCAACAAAAAAATTGAGCTCTTAGTTTTTAGTTTTCTTTAATTCTTTTTTTCTTAGTTTAGTTTTTTTATTTTCTAGTTTAATTATTTACTAACTTTTAGTTTGGTTTTTAATCTTTTGTTCTAACTTAGTTTTTTTTGCAGCTTTTTCGTTGGTCCAAGACATTTATGAAACTACTAATTTGTGGTTTTGTAGATCCGTTAGTCAAAGACTCATTTCTCATACAATGTGTTTGTGATTTCTAGTTTAGAAAACACTTCCATTGGTGCATTAAAATGAACATGTGCTTGATTTTTTTTGACTGTGCTTGAAGGTGGTAGGTGATTATGTTCTCACCTTGTGAAAACTAGGTGATAAAAAAACCAGACCTACCTTATTTTTGTCACCCTCACGACTTAATAATCGAAGTATCCTCTCCCCTTGTGCTTTCAAGCGATCCTGGGTGTAAGAGAAATGGTTATTATTTCTAGAAATGGGCCTGCCTTAAGGGAAAAAGTACTCACCTTAAGGGACGACTCGACCGTAACAGGCTAAAGCCAAGCCACTTCCAGCCGGGATATAAAATGGGTGCTTGAGGAAAGTTCAAGTACCACGAGTGCGGATGTGTCACATGGACGGAGTAGTACTCCCATAAACCCTGTTGAGCGTAACCTCTTCAGGCTGGAGTGCCACCTAATTGGTGATTAATCTCTCGCCCCATGTGTGGCCACTCAAACAGATGCCCTAACTAGACACCTTTTGTTTTAGAGGCCAACCATTTTCAGCCGTTGCTTGGTATAGTGCAGGGTACAGTATCATGCCTGAAGATACTCACTACTGACTCCCTTGAGTAGAGATAGCAGTTCTTGGGAAGTGATGACCCAAGAATCCGAAGTTGGTGTGCCCGAATGACGTTAATGAGCCGTGGAGAGGAGCCAGTGCCACCAAACTTCTAAGCTATCCGCTCTCGAGAAGGAAAGGTGTTTAGCACCAATCTGGGGTATATTGGTGGGCTATATCAAGTATACAAACCCTTGGCCTATTAGGATTGTGCTTGTCTCATGTGTGTTTGCGTACACCAAAACATCGTGCTTGTCAAGTGTTTTTTAGATTTTCAAACAATATACAAAATATTCACAAATCTAGACACAAAACCTCAGCCAACTCAGACTTTTCAATAAAACATCAAAACAACAGTCTCAACCTAGAAGTCTTATGTCAAAACCAAATCATGAAATTGCTCAAATCTCTCATTCCTTGTACACTTTAGCTTGCATCTTACCATAGGGTCATCTTTGCAAATATTTACCTTCATCCTTAGGTTTCACCATTTGCATTTTCAGTCATAAACTAAAAACTTAGGTCCTCATCTCATTTTGCATATTTTGGATTAGGACAACCTTACCTCACTTTGCAAAATATTGACTTTCAAAATTAGGTTATCATTGGACTTAGACATCATTATCTCCTTTAGTCATTATCCTTTTGTGAGATTCTTCCAACTCAAAAGTCTAGTTAGGAAGACTTGCTTGTCATTTTGTCCTTCAAACAAGTCCTTTGATATTCCAAAATTGAGACATAGATCAAGCATAGGGTGGTTAGGAAACCTTCTTTCAAATCATTTTAGACCTTTGCATTTTCATACCTTAGACATTCAAATCATTGTAGTCCTCACCTTGCATATCTTTAAAATCCAAAATATTGTCATCATAGTCCTCATTTGGCATCTAGACTTTGCATTGATCATTTCATTAACCAAAATTTTCACATTAGTCCTCACTATCACCTTGGAATTTGACATCCTTTCTTAACAATTTATCACCTTGCATTGGTCATTTTCCTTAGGAAAACATCATTATCACCTTGCATTGGCATCCTCCAAAAATACAAAAATAAAATAAAATTAGTGTCATAACTTGTCATCTTAGTCTTCATTGTCCTTTGGCATTAGTCATTTTCTTTAGACAACATTTTCATATTGCATCCCTTATTGTCAAAAAATCCAAAAACATAGTCTTGCATTGTCATCCTTTATCAAAAAAATCCAAAAACATAGGCTAGTGTCATCCTTGCATTTAGTTGTCATTCTTATCATCCTCATTTGAGCAATTCCATTTTATGGTTGAGACTAGGCTTCAAAGACAGAGAAAACAAATGGAAAACTTTGGACAAGATTTCAATCCCAACATTGATAATTACACTTATGACACGAACCAACATTGGAATTTTTCCGACCCATTTCACAACATGAACATGCAATCTTCCATGAACATGCCATTTTCATCACAAAATCCTTCTGAACCATTCATACAAAGAGACCAAAATGGACGAGCATATGTAGAAGACTTAAAAGCTGCAATGAAAAATCCTGATATAGCCTCCTTTATAGAAAAATTAGTCTTACGTGACCCTCAAAGGTATCTATCCATGCTTTTGGACCAAGGGACTAAGTTACCACAAGGCTTTGACATAAATACTTTGGGACCTCCATTTGTCTACTCTCACCATCAACAATCACTTAACATAAATCCTGCCATTAATTCACAACAAACATCCACTTATCACCCTTATCCTAACCTTGACAAGGGAAACCAAATGTCCACTAGTCCATTACGAGTCTCCACGTCATATTCTAGTCCTTCACCTGCCAATCTCGTCCAAGTCTACAGGCCTTATGAACCATCTACCAACTCATGTCAAGTCTCCACATCATACCTTATTAATCCAGTCCAAGTCCCCATGTCATATCCTAGTCCTTCACATACTAGTCCACTCCAAGTCCCGATGTCCTATCCTAGTCCTTCATCCATTAATCCTTTTCAAATCACTCCCTCACAAGCTGCATTTAGTCATGAAAATTCTATCATTGTACAAAGTCAAATCCCATTGTCTAAACTTGAGGATACATGTCAAAATGAAAGCTCAAAGCATGACATTATAACGTCACCTTCATGTCAAGAACAAGGTAGTCCATCCCATGACCTTATCTTAAAGTCCATTCAAGAAACCCTTGAAGATAACCATGACATCCAAAACACACCCATCCTTAACAAAAATTCCATTTCCGATTATATCATCCATGACAACCCCATCTTCGACCAAGACCCTACCATTGATCAAGAAGTCCAAAATGATCCACTCCTTGACCTTTATGCCATTTATGATCAAACACTTGACGACCCTATACAAGCCTCAACTATTGACACTTCCAAAAATGAGACACTTGCCTCCATGAGACACATAGATGATATTCCTCCAAAAAAAGAATCTTCCACTAGGGACATGCTTGCACTTGATCAAGTTATAGCTGAAATCATTGGACTCTATGACACTAAACATAATGATGGGTTCGACATTGCCTTGGATGCACCAACAAAATCATCTGAACCTAACATGTCACAAGATCAAACCAAAAATATTAGTCAGAAATATGGCCAACAAGACAATGAAGCAAAGACACTTTATCAACTAGGGTCATCTACTCTTGTCAAAGCAGGATTTCTCACAGATGAGAACATTACAAGTGACAGTGCTCACATATACCATGATAGGTTAGCATCTTGCTTTCAAAACAATAAATACCCCATCGCAAACATAATCTGTCAGAGCATGCATTATCAAGGCAAAGGACTAGGCATACACGAGCAAGGAATTCAAGAACCAATACAACTTCAGGAAAATTACAGACATCAAGGTCTTGGCTATTCTTCAGTTAGTAAATCAAATGATGTCAGTGGAACCTCCTCGATATTGGGGGCAACCTTGTCAGATACAAATGTCAAAATAGAGTCCATGAGAAATCCTTGTCATAAGATTGTTGCCAACACCCCATCCACCCACACCATAAACCATCATTCTCAACATCTTAAACCTTCCCTTTGGAACCAACAAAAACAAAAGTCTTATAAAGTAAAAAATCAAATGTCAAAGGCCATCAAGTCAGACAAAAAGACAAGTGGACAAATGAAATTAAAATGGATCCCAAAGAAAAGTGGATCAAGCAAAGAAAATATGACAAAAGAAAAAGTTAATCAAAATGTGGAGCCACAAGACAAAAGGACTCCCACATATAACAAATGTCCACCTCCTTCAAAATGGTCATCAAACAAGGCATCTAAGAGTGTTGGATCCAAATGTCATCCCAATCAAAATTTCAAAATTCGTCATCCACCATCCCAAGTTTGGAAAATAAAAAGTGATTCATCCAAACATCCAAACAACCTTTCCACGTCTACCATCATTTGTCGTAATCTTACATCTTGCCTAAAGTCCAAAAATCCCACTTCACAGATCCATCACATCATGGCAACAACTCTTTATCACAAGGACTCTCATGGCACTCTATTGCGATGTGCATATTTTGATAAGGCCAAATCTAGTATCAAAAAGGATCACAATGACATCGATTAGTTGTATACAAGTGCTATGATCATGACAAGACAACTTCTTTAGCAAGGTCATTATTGGCATATCATGGCACTAGTCTCTACATTGACACCGTCAGTGGAATCAAAACAGTCAGTGGTCATCTAAAGCATCTAGGCTATTCGCAAAATAAAAAATACAAAAGAATTGAAAAAATCAAAAAAATTGTCACCTTGATGAAAACCTGGCAAATAGGCGTCCATGTGACATCAAAAAAATAAAATTCAAGAAAATAGTAAAAAGAAAAAATTCGTCCAATGGTTAAAACCTGGCAAATAGTGGCCCTGGATAAGTACCATGATGAAAACCTGGCAAACAGGCGTCATGTGTAAAATAAATAATCTATGTGGACTTTTACACTTGGGGGCAAGTCGTCTCATTTTTCCATGCTTTCCTCATGACATTTACACCCATCCATTTCATCCATATCATTTCCCCACCCATTTTCCCAGCTACCTTGGTCTTGACATAAAATATGAAAACATAAATCATGTTTTGGGGAAAAATATTGACATGTCAATCCTTTGGTCACAAACTATGCATGCAACATCATGTCATTGTCGTCATAACCTCATTATCCCTATGTGACATAGTACTTGAAGATCATATGCCAATTCCTCTAGTCGCATGTCTCCTACCAAGGCCACCAATTAGTCTTTCATGTCTATCACTTATCTTGGTTTTCCCTTGTCAATTGTCTAAGGATGAAGTCATGAACACAAGTCATTCCAATCATGTTATGCAACCGCCCATCAAACAACGTCCTCATTATCACTTGTCAATTGGTATTCAACTTGACTAGCGACACAATCATGTCGATCCTTGAAATCATTCACATGCATCATAAATATGTCAAAAGACCTAAAAATCAGAAAATGTCCTAAAAAAGACCTAAAAATAAGAAAATGTCCTGAAAAAAGACCTAAAAATCAGAAAATGTCCTGAAAAAAGACCTAAAAATCAGAAAATGTCTTGAAAAAGACCTAAAAATCAGAAAATGTCCTAAAGAAAACACAAACTTCCAAAACGGAATCATGTCAGTCAACACAGTCACGTCAATTCAAGTCTTGATTAGTCTTTGTCATTGTCGAACTACGTTGTCTCTGCGCATTTGCTACGTAGGCAAGGCTCATCTTCGAGCCCCTGAGACATTAGGTTAGTCCTATTAGGTTTGTCAAAATAAATCATGACTCAATCTTTCATCAACAAGACAAAGTCTTTGGTCGTGTCGAACTACGAGGTCTTTGAGTGCATGACATAGGCAAGGCCATCTGTCGATGGGCCGCCGAGGCCACACTAGGTCAGTCCATTAGGGTTCATTGCACAATTTTTGCACACACATGAAACAATCTTTAAACTTGAATGAACAATCTACCCAAGTGAACTTCGACAATCTGTCAATGGAACATGACAATCATCTTGGCATATCAAAATCAGTCAATCTCAGTCAAACTTAGTCAAGCTAGTCAAATCTTGCTTACTCTTCAGATGTGTCCTTCTGAAGGGTAGCCCGTCATTTAATCATTCCCTAGGATGTGTCCTTCCTAGGCATCGTCATCGTCATCCAACATTTTGAGCAATCCTCTTGACATTTAAGAACCACTCCTCTTGACATCAATGTTCTTTTAGATGTGTCCTTATGAAGAACAACCCCCATCATTTATGCCTTAGGATGTGTCCTTCCTAGGCATTGTCACTGTCATCTGGAATTTTGAGGGATCCTCTCGACTTTTGGGGGTTTCTCCTCTTGACATCAAGATTATTCAGGATGTGTCCTTCCTGAATTTGGCAATCTTCGACACTCGTCATTTTGGCATCGTCAAAACCTTGACACCCTGGCATCTCGACATCAAACCAAACATCTTGACATTAAAACACTTGGAAAACACTTGGCACTTGTCTTTTGATTTTTCATCATGTTACTAGTTTTTCAGTGAGATCTCGACAACAGGATTTAGAGAAGCAATGACGTATCATGAGGTTTGTTTTGTCTTTTGACACTCATGTTACTAGTTTCTCAGTGATGTCCTGACTCCGGGATTTAGAAAAGCAACGACATATCATGATGATGGATTTGGCTTTATTTTGTCCTTTTTGGTAATCATGTTGCTAGTTTCTCGAGGATGTCCTGGAAATAGGATTTAGAGAAGCAATGACGTTTCATGATTTGTCTTTCTTGTCTTTTTCTGCTTGCGGTTGGTTATGCCAAAAAGACTGGGGCAAATGTGCCTTTTTGTATGAGTCATGATCATCCTTGTCTGCGACTGCTTATCTCACGTGATGGTACAACCTTGCACACCTTGGTCTACGTCATATCATGGTGTTTGTTGGCCATTACAATAATCTGCCCAATGATGATAAATATAAAAATGTAAGTATGAAAGTTGGTTCCCCTATCTTTTTTTTTCATCTAGCTTTCCATCTTCATCCTCCCTTATCTTCCACGCTAATATCCATCCCCTTCCAAGCTAACATTTCTTCTATCCTTCATCCTCTAGTCTTATCATCCATTTCGAGAGCACACTTGTGTTCTTTGAACTCACCTGTCCTCTCGAGGGGGCATACCGTAACCCTCCTCGTCATTCTTCTTTCACTGGGGCATATTTTAGAATTAAATTTCTTTGACACAATGCGATGAACTGCATTATGTCAAAGAGGGGCAAAATGTAGACACTGAAAATTGACCTAGGTCCGCAAGCTCCATTTCTCGCCACTTTTGTCCTAGCATAATTAAGATACTTAATTATGTTATCCGGTCCATTTTCATCTATTAATTAAATAATTTTAATTATTTAATTAATTCATGTCTATTTATTCTATCCTGATCGATTAGATAAACTAATTGCGTCACTAATTTCTTCCTCTTCTTCAATAGTTAAATAAATTATTATTTATTTAATTATTTTGTCATCTTTCATCTATAGTTAAATAATTACCATTAATTATTTATCTATTCATGGTCCTTTAATTCTTCCATAGTTAAACAATTATTAAAATCATTTAACTATCCCATGCCACCTCTCCTAATTAAATAGTTAATCTAAATTAATTATTTAAGGTCTAATTTCTATCTCTCCATTTAATTAAATTAATAAATTTAATTAAATGCTCCTCTTTTCATTTTCTCTAAATAAATAATTTGAATAAATAATTTATTTTCCACTTGTCCATTTCCTCCATTTTCAAAATAAATAATTTATTTTCCACTTGTCCATTTCCTCCATTTTTTGAATAAATAATTTAAAATAAATTATTTATGCACCACTGGGTCAAAGATACCCTTCATAATCCCCTGTCATAACATTCATTTCCTGTCATAGCTTGCATGTCCCTGCATGTCCTTGCATGCCTATCTTAGCCCGCATGTCTGTCATGGCCTGCATGTCTTCCTGTCATGATTCCTCCAAGAATAGCATATTCTTGGTGCATCAATTCTGGACCATTGATCTTGGCATCTTTTCTGAGACTTAATCTCAACTATCCATTTCATAACATCCCTCTCATGAATTCCCATCCATTGATCTTGGAATCTTTCTAGAAGATTAATCTCAACCGTCCATTCAAATGGTTGTCTATAAAAACAACCTTCCTTCTCCATTTTCAGCTTAACAACTATTCTTCTCCAACTTTCTACTTATCATTTGCAGGTATTTGCACAAGTCACACTACAAATCTAAGGGCATATTTGCAAAAGGAGAAATAGGAGAGCAAGAGAAGTGATTCAAGTTCAAGCATGGGGAGTATCTTAATTTAATGTTTTATTTTCCTTATGCTTACTTTGTTTTCTCTTGTTTGGATGTGGTTTAATAGTTTAGAAGTGTTGGCTGTCACTTTATCTATTCTATTTGATTCTCTAACTCCATCTCATAGTGCTACTAAGGCTGCTTGCTGTTGTTGTTGTGCGATGGCCGCTTGTTGTTGTTGTTGTTATGCTAAGGCTGATTATTGTTGTTGTGCTAAGGTTGATTGTTGTGTTTGTTGTTGTGCTAAAGCTAATTGTTGTGCTTGTTGTTTTACAACTAAAGCTACTTGTTGTTGTTGTTGTATGGCTTGTTGATAGGCTTGTTGTGCTTTCTGTAGAGCTAAGGCATGTGCTTGCAATGTGGGATTAGGTGTTTGTTGAGACATCTATGGAGGTTTATAGATATTGATGTTTTGAGTGGGTAGCAGATTGTTGGTGAGAGGTGGAGGGTTCCCTTGGTTTAACATTCCTTGCAATATGGTAGAATGAGGTGGAGGAATGTATGTTTGAGGTTCTAATTTATTTGGTGTAGTAAAGGGGACTGTCGGAAAAGATGATGTCATTAAATTTTGCAGTGGAAATGACACACTAGGACCTTGAGTTTATTGATTGAAAAGATTCCCTTGTCCTATGTTTTGAGGATTGCCCTGTGCAAAAGATGTAAACAAAGGATTTGTGATCAAGGTACTCCCAGGATTGGTAGAACTTGTAACCAAGGGATTGTTTTGAGGCGGATTGATTATGGATGATGTGGAAATGGTAGATGGGATGGGTGGACCCACTAGAGGGCTGGATAAAGATGTCTCTACTTGTGTTGAGGGTTGATTATGTGATATAGTATTTACATGGCCTTGTGTGTTGTTTTGAGATACTTGGTCTATACCACTTTGCGTGATGGTAGGCATACTTGCGGTACTCATAGGTGTGGATGAAGAAGGGTGTCGCCGAAATGTTGAAGTGGTGGTGGAATAATGAAGTTCAAGTGGTGTGTGTAGCTGTTTTGGAGCTTTGGGAATAGGAGGAGCACCAAAATTAGGTGTCCAAGCGGTGGTGGGAGGTGGAGGATTAGTTTCAAGGGTACCCACAAGTGTACTACTTTCAAATGGTGACGTGTGACCAAAATATTTAGCAAGGCTGGCTACAAGACTAGGTATGTAAGTTTGATTTAGCCCTAATGATGGAGTTATGAAACCCTATGTTAAATTCTATGCTACAAATGTTAGAGAGATAGGAGCTACACTTTCAAAAGATTGATGCTCCAAAAGTTCGTCCCTAGTAAGCTTGAATGGGTTATTCGTGACATCTTCGATCTCATATGGTCCTGAAGGAGATGATGGTTGTTGTGATGGAGTAACATGAGTTCTAGGATCAAATTTTAAAGGATTTGGATCACTTGAGGTAAATGTAACTTTGGTTTTCTCCATGATTCTCTTGTGTTGTGATATCGTCTTTACCATAAATTTTGTGTCAGCAATGGAGAGTTGTGTTGAGTTTTGTAATGTTTGAATTCTCTAGTTGACTCAAATCTTGGTAAAAGGGATGCTCTAAGTATTTTGGGAGCAATGATGATAATGTGGGATGAAAATATGGGTGATGCGAGAAGTGATCTTTGCAAACATTTTGGGAAAACACTTTTGAATTGAGTTTGATGTTTTGATGTTGGGATAAAGGATGCTAATGAACCTAGAAATCTTTAGGGTAGACTTGTGACCTTCAAGATAAAATAGTTCAAAGATGATAACTATCTTAAATAAGTGCATGGAAAAGGATACATTTCACATACAAAGTTGCTAAGCTAGCAATTGGTTTGATGTTTAAGTCCCAAAGTGTTGGTGTATTTGAAATTTTCCAAAGTTAAATGAAGTGAAGGATGAAATTTGATGAAGGGGTGAGTGAAATTTTTGACCCAATGTTGACCTAAAGTGAACCTTTTGTTTTGATAAGACCAAGGTAGTGAGAATGATGCTAGACCTCTAAAATGTTCAAATCCTAAAGACTCAATGATTTATTTAAATGAGAGGACAGATAGGAATGTTCAAACCTGTTCGGGCTCTCCTAGCTCAAGCATAAAAGTTTCTCATCAAAGTGTAATGATTGCAGTAAAATATTGAAGCCCAATTTTGACCATACCTTATTCTACGATTCTTATCCTGAAATGAAGTGATAGAGATATTCCCCTACGGATTTTGATTGTTCGATGAATCATTTAGAGGATTTCAGTATCATGAAAAAGGCCAGGATTTTGACTCCAAAAGAATGCACATAGTTCTGGAATGTACCTTGAAGTGTGTCTATAAAAGTTTTCTACCAATCTATTTCTATTTCTGTGAACTACTAGAAGGTGTTTCTTAAGAGATTTTGGAGTGAGATGCCTAAGTCTAAAATGAGGACCTGTAGACCTTGGCTTAGGGATCCTGATTTTTCGTGAGATCATGTGAAAACAATTTATGGAAGAAAGGAAGATATTTATTGCCACACAGGTGGTGGTAATGTGGGCCTTCCAGCCTCAATATCGGTGTGTTCCTCTTCTTTTTCTAAAATGGTTGCTGTGTTTCTCCATTGTGTGTTTGTTTTCTTGTTTTCAAAAGTGAAGGTTTGTTTCCTTGTTTTCAAAAGTGAAGGTTCTCAAACTGCTAATAAGATCAATTTTTCCACCGTTTATGAGTTCAAAGTTTGGATGAATTATAGCACTTGAAAGATAAGGTTGTTCAATGGGAGCAATCAGTCTCCAAATAGTCATGTGGGGTTCATTTATCAATTTATCTTTGCTTAAGTGAATTGATTTTACCACAAACACTTGTCTTTGATTATGTTTCCAAACTAGATGTTTATGTCAAGAACATCATAACTTTCACAATGTCCATTTCATGAAAATAATTAGGTTAAAGCCATAATTTCCTATGTTGTCTATGGGAAAATATGGGTTTGAGATTAATGTCAAGATATTTAGAAATCGCTAAGGATAAATCCTTAGGACAAGCAGTAATATCAAGGTTAACTCAAGAAGTTCATATTTGAGCCAAAGTGTTTGAAATTTTGAGGATGATAGTGAATGTTTGTTTTTGGATCGTTTTGAAACCAAGAAAAGTGTTAAACTGACTCACAATCATTTACAACCCTAGGATAGAAATGACTATATTTGTTGTGTCCCCACTAGGATTTCTCCAAACACTAGACAATGCAAACAGTTAGAGATTTTGTGACACTGGCTCCCCTCCATGACACATAATTCTCGAGACCACCAAATCTTAACATCCTTAAAATTTGGAGATTAAAAGGATTTTTTTTTCTACAATTGAATAGTACAAATGCGGGGTGGCTTCAAAATGACTGTTCTTGCACCAACAAATATTTTAGGATTTTGGATTGCTAAACAAATGGGTTGTAGTAAGGGTAATCGGGGACATGGCACCTTGCGAGCATCCAACAAGTCACTAAAGGATTTAATCAATCCTACTAGGGGCTCTTATACTTTTTATAGTAGTACCACATTCTAAAAGACATTGTACGACTAAGGCCTACATACCATGAGGACTTGACAGTTTAGTCTTATCCATTTATATACCGACCCAAGTGAAAAACCAATTGGAGCTTCCTTTGAATTGGTCTTAGGCAGGCCCCTCTAAAGATAAAAAAAGTGAGGGAGTACACTTGTATTTTGACTACCTAGTTTGCGTAAAGTGCAAGGAGGGAACACACACAATGTCTCTTTCTCACACTAGCATGATTGTTCAATTTTAATCCCAATTGAAAGATGTGGGTGATCTTGCAAAGTGTTAGAGAATGTTTTTGTTTCTCAAGGTCACCAAATGGCATGAGAGAATTGCATACGCATCCACTAACAATGTTGAAAATCATAAAACATAGCAAACAATTGTCAATTTTAACCTTTCAAAGCAATGATGAGTTCATTTTAAGCACCAATTGAAAGATGAAGTTTGCCTTATTCAATTTTAAGCCCAAAAAACAATGATGAGATGAGGGTTCAATTTTATCCAACTTTGAGGATTCATTTTAAACCAAATTGAACTCTATTGCATTTCCTAAAGCAAAAAGTAAAAAAACATGAAATTGGGTTATAATTGCCCCAAAGTGTCAAACACTTTTTACAATTATAGAATTTGAGATAGAAGAGAATTTCTTCACTTTCACTCCATGTATTTAAAAGCTACAAAACCCTATTAGTCTAACAACCAAAACACAGTCAGACATGCATAAATGATCAGATAAATCCAAGAAATTAAGTCACATGTCGAAAAAACAAACATAAAATTTCTTACCTTGGTAGGGCGTTGCTGTACATGATAGCATTGCATTTTGAGATTTGGGTGTCACTCTGGTGAAAATGGACATCGCTCTATAGCAAGACCAATGAGCATGATAGCATTAGTATTTTGATGAGCGCCACTACTAATAGTAGCATTGAAGTGTGAAATTTGAACGCGTCAGAATGGTTAGTTTGAGCGTCGCTGTTTAAACTTTTAGATACCTCCAAATTAAATATGCGTTGCCATATTTGAATCAATGTTAGTAGATTAAATATGCGTCAGTGTTTCAAATTTCCAGGGCATCGCTATATGGTGACGTTATTGAAATAGCGTCGCTGTTTGTAATTTGAGTGTCACTGCAACCTACAAAACAACATAAAATGAAATTCGAGCTAAAAAATGGTTAGATTATTAGTTTTCCCTCCTTCTAGTGCTAGAATGTGAGGCAAGGGAATGTCAGTGAGGGTCGATTATGCTTCAATGATGATGAATTGAAGCATAACTTCGCCAAACATACCTACATCTACAAACAAGATCATTCAAAATGGAAAACTAAACTAAGCATTTAATTGAAAATGAAATCTACAAACTACAGAAAAAAAATTAAATTCCTAACCTAGCCCATCTGAAACTTATCCTATTTTGGAATTGATGTCGTGTTGATGTGAAATGACAACCTTTCCCAATCCCGTGATTAGTGAGCCTATTTCAATCGATTCTATGGAAGAGAATCGATGAAACCATTGTGATTGATGTATGAAAACCTAGTTTATGTAAAAATGAACATGATGCAAGCTAAGTTACCATGATTTTATACTAAGAATGAACTGATTATGCTATTGCTAAGCTAATCTAAGGTAAAGGATTCAAACCCTAATTTATAAACAAGCTAAGATGGATGCATGGAAGCCATTAATGGATGCTCTAAGCTATTATGCAATGAAAAATGAGCTAAAATAAGCTAACAAGTGAGTAAATTGAGAGTTTGGATGCAAGTGAATTCAACAACATAAGTTTGCAATTGAAAGATGGATGAGATTCAACATCATAAGTTTGCTCTGAAAAATATGGATCCATTTGTCTCCAAATAGTGACCTATTTATAGGAGAGAAAATGTTGAATGAAAAACTTAATCAACGGTTTACGATGAAGGGGGTGAGAGGCATGTATCATGGATTTTCATCAACAAATGAGAATGCATGATGGGTTTTAATCAAGGGCTCACACTTGCCTCAAACAAACACACTTTTGACCTACTCACATAGGTCAAAGGTAACTTATTCAAAAGGTTAAGGATTTAGCTTGTTCAAGAAGCCAAGTGAGATGATTGGAGAAGAGAGAATATTCCTTAGAATATTCCTTTGGGTGAGGAAAAATAAAATTTACAAATTAAAACAAAGTTTTAATTGTGCAAAAAGGGGATAAGGAATATTCCCTTTGCTTAGAGGAAAGTTAGTTTAATTGCTAATTAAACAAGATTTAATTTATGCAATTAGGGGATTAGAAGAATTAGAGTGATATTTATTAAATTAGATGATTTAATAAATGGAAGAAAGGTGAAATGATATTTAATTAAATAAATTAGGGTTATTTAATTAAATAAGATGACTTAGGAAATTAAATTAAATATTTTGATTTATTTAATTTAATGAGATGAAATGTTAGCATGAAAAGGGATGAATTAACCTGATTAAATTAATTAGGCCAATAGATGAAAATGATGCAATTAATTAATTAGCTAGGCTAATTAAATCAATTAAGTGAAAAGAGGATGGGTTAAGAGGAAATGATGTTAGTAAATCTAGTTTAAATGTATGATATCGATTAGGACATTTTTCAGTGTCTACAAGATCTAATTAGGCCGACCTAATTGATGTTACACTTGATGTGGATATATATTTTAGATCTTTTCGGTGTTTTGAAGTATGGAATGAATATATGATGTGTGTTGTGAATGTCCTACATGCAAATATCATCAGAGTAGAGTGAATTTAATTTTTGAATGTTGATTTGAAGATCAAAGTTGTGCGTATGAAGAGCAAGGTTGAGTATTGAATCAGAAATAGATAAATTTTGTTTATTATGCTTCAATGGGACTGTATTCATGCATATGCCAGATGCAATTATAACAGTTCAAAATAGGTTGTGAGCCACCATCTCTCTTCTATATTTTTCTTTGTGAATAGTGAGTCCACCTGCAGTGAACACTTCTGTAAATATACTATAACCGGATTATAATATATTGTGAGCTAACCCTCACCATGGTTTATCCCATTTTGGGTTTTCCATGTAAAAATACTAGTGTTCATGTGTTATGTGATGTTGTGAATGTTTCATGCTTTCTTTCTTTATTACAATTGAATATTCTTTGGTAACTAGATGTTTAATGTTTGAATGGTTTAAGAGAATATTGATTCACCCCTCTCAATATTCTGGGTGCTTAACAATTGGTATCAGAGCTTGGTTCCTTGGAAGGAGCTTAACCACTTGGGGAAGGTCTTGGAAGTTGAACACATGGCTAATAGAAAGTTTCCTATTCCTCTAGGAGAGATTCCAATAGTTGGATTTATAGAAGAAGATTATATGCTTGACAAAGATTAAGAACTCAAAGTTGCTCTTGAAGACCTTGAAAAGATTGAAGATGAAAACAAAGATCTGAAAGAAAACATCAAAGAAGAAAATGAATGCATCAAAAAATTGAGAGAGAAAATCAAGAAGTTTAGAGAAAGGAATAAGGAAGTTATTGAACAACTGAAGCAAGCAAATGAACCCATTACTATTCTGAAAGTGCAAGTTGAAGAAAAGAAAAGAATTGAAGAATGCTTGAATACAATGGTGAAAAGAAAATTAGAGGAATGCACAAGGATTGAATAAGAAGGGGTACATCTGAGATCACACTTGGAGAAAGCAAGGAGTCATGAAGACAAATTTAAGATGAGTGCTACAAAGGTTGACGAAATGATTTCAAATTAGAAAGGCTCTAAAGAGAATGAAGGTTTGGGATTTGAGATAGGAGAAAGTTCAAAGTCATATCATACATCAAATATTGAAGAAAAGAAGAACATAAAGATCTAGAATCAAAGGAATGAAGCTAGAAGACCACCAGTCAGAAAACCAAATGCACAAAGGTACCCATCCTTTAATGGTTTTTGTTATTCTTGCAAGAAATTTAGACATAAAGCAATGTAAAGTAGAAGTAGAATGAATCAAAATGCTCCATCCTTTTGTTGTTTATTTTAATCGTGAGATTAAAATAAGTTTGCAAATTTAAGGGTTATATTTTTCTCAAATAAGGTGTCAAAGGTAAAATAAAGAGATAAAGGAAGTTATGAAGTTTGGGCGCCAAAGTGAAAGGAATATAGTTTTTTTGTTTTCCATTGATAGCTCTAGCATGTTGCATGCAAAGAAAATAGGGTTTCGAGTCCAACTTCATGACATTGCAAAGGAAACAAGTGGGATAAGACACATTATGTTTATCCAAAGGAATCCTTTTGATAGCATTGAAGGCTCTTCGTGTGGATGATTCATAGGGATAGAGAAGAAAATTGTAGAAATTAAGGGGAAGTAGGGTCATGTTGCATGTAGAAGGAGCATATTTAGGGTTTGGAAGGCATGTTTTGGGGTTTCACCTCCAGGTTGTAGAGACTTAGTCAAACATTAAGATGTGTCTATGAAGGGATTCATTTGATTTATGAGTGAGGTCTAGAAATAACTATCATTATTCCTTAATGCCAATGTGTTAGCTTTCTCATATACTCCTAGAATTCCTGTAGTTTTGGTTAAGTTGTCTTTCCAAATCATGAGCAACAATATGAGGTTTGAAAAAAATACATATGAGTCTGTCAAAGTTGTGATTTTATTTAAAACTTAAATGATGACATTGTTTCTGCCAATGCTCAAAAACCTTGTTAAGAGAGATTCTATCACTAGGGTTATTGAGGTCACAAATAATGCATAAAGGAAGTGAGACATGAAGACTCATAATAGAGGAGCTTAAAGCTAGGAAATGACAGTCATGTGATATGTCAAGAAGAGTAGTGTCAACCATAATAAATTGTGGCCCGTTATTTTTCCCAAGGAGGTTTTTCAGAGGCTTTCATTAAGAGATATAGCTCAACATTTCCTTGTAAAATTACTGTCTTGACATACATTAGGCAATCCATAAAATATATTATGCAGATCCTACACATTTTAGAACATGACAGTCACATGGTGGAATAAATGTCTTGAGGGTAGTCACAAATGATGCATAATATCAACATGATAGAAGGACCTAATGCAAAATGAGGGATGTATACTGAGGCATGTTTCTTGAAATATTAAATCTTCAAGGACAGTCAAGAATGCATGTGATAGCCTAAGGCAGTAGTTGTTATAAAGGACAAAAAAATATTATGGTGACAGTGACTATATGAGGAGAGGAGCTTCAATGAAAGTATGATTGGTCAAGTTATAAGTGACAATTATAGAGCAATCAAAATTTCCAAAAGATCATGGTGTTGGAATCAAGGAACACTGAGAGGGGAGGTGAATCAGTGTTCTACAATTTTTAGCTTTATTAATCTGATCTTTAAAGCATTTATAATATTCAACCAAAAGAAGGATGCATTAACATAAAAAAAAAAAACCACAACACCATAACACAAGGATTTTTTACGTGGAAACCCTGTTAGGGGAAAAACCACGGTGGAGGTCAATCCACAATATGATCTGAGTATACTCAAAAAGTGTTTACAAAAGGGGAATGCACATGCATTCAGGCACACTGCCTAGAGCTCATTGATCAAATACAAAAGAAGACTCACTATCTTAAAAAAATATTTGGATTACATCCATAAGATTTGAACTAACAAAATAGCATTTGCTAATGCCTAATTACGGTTTCGGTTAAGCACATTAATCACTTTCTTGACCTTCTATCTGATTCTTCTCTTCTACCCTGTCTGCTTTAATTCACATCACAAATCCTTTTATGCACAAGTGAAACTATGCATAATCATTCTACAATCCTTCTAAATTTCACATCACACATCAAAAAACTTCATACACATATTAAAATGATATAAATGATCGCTTATATATATCTGTAACTAAAGATTTAATCAACCACATGTCGACTTCAATAAAACATAAAATGTTTACAAACTGTTAGCTCAATCCACAAATAATTTTCAATGCACACCAACCAAAGTCAGCCACAACATAGTGAGGACCCAAATCATCATGCTCGAACAAAAAATGCTTCAAAAAATTACTTCTCAAAGATCCACAACATGCTACATTCACTTAGTCGGCCTTTTGCATTGATAAACAAACAATTAATCAACTAGATCTTCTAACTTGCACAACAATCGATACAAGTCTCTATGATTCAAGGAAAACATATATCATACATCTAACCTTCCCTAAGATCCACAACTCAAAATGATAACAAAAAATTGAATATGAATCGATGAACACAATTCTATCGGATGCTCTATTCTAGCTTGACAGTTAATCGCTTAACTTCAATCTGACATCTGGTATGAGAAAATGCTGACGTACAGATCGAATCACTGACTAGGGTTTCCATTAATGACAACATGAAATGACATGTGCAGTGTCTCTTTCCAACAATCTCCCCCTTTGGCATTGATGGAAACACTTAGTGAAAAATGAATAAGTGTCGGATCAGTACCAACATGAAGTACACTGCAAACCTTCAAAACTTCAAAACACAACTTCCCCTGAGATGATTAAAGCATTTTTCATTATCCCACTCTCTCCCTTTGACATCAATGGAAAAGGAAGGAATCTGCATACCAAAAATCAAACAAAATTTTTATGAACAAACTACATATGTAGAAACTTGCTTCACTAACTTACATAAACTTGAATATATCTACAAAATTATTCTTCAACAAGCTCAAACTAGTGTCCCAAATCTTTTTAAGACTCTCCAAGATAGTCATGTGACCACATAATAGATAGGATTGCATCTCTTCTAATTCAAGATTCGCCGGATCACTGACCGCCATAACATCTTGTGCTTCCTTCAATGCACTAAGAATTGTCTCCATCTTATGACCAATTAGTCCTCTAAGCTCACAAACACTTTCAACAATTTTTCCTTCTTCATGCTTAATAATTTTAATCTTTTCAAGTAGGGATATGACTTTACCTTCTTGCTTTCCAACAAAAATGGTTAGAGGATCAAATGCTTGAGAGATATCTGCTAACTATTTCTCACATTCCTTCAGTTTCTTTTCAGTGTCTTCAGTGAACTTAGACAATGATAAGCATGACTTATAAATGTTTCCACCTTCAAACAAAGCACTTTGAATATTCTTTACATAGGTAGCTAACAAATATTTTTCATTAGAAATCATTCCCTTCAACCTACCGAACCTGTTAGCATCAAACTACTTCTGAACCTTATCCATAAATGACTTCTCAAGTGACTCAAAGTGAGTATTTACAAAATTGACAAGTTTATTCAATTGACCGGATGGAGAATTGGATGATTCCTTGATATATGAAGGCATAATCTTCTCTAGAATACTAGATGCAAGATTTGAAATCTCACTATCTTCAATTTGAGATTTCAGAATCTCTTCCCTTGCCTTGGCTTGAGCAAATGACGCAACTTTTAGTTTCTCAATGGGAGATAAAGTAACCAAATTGATAGTACCTTTAATCAATTTAGGATCAAAATATTCTTGTTTCTCTTCCAAAAAATCCTTCACTACCTTTACAGTGTCTCTTGCTTCCACATGAACTTCTTTTGCCTCAACCTTCTTTTCTTTAGTCATTGATTCTTCCTGGGCTTTAGGAATCTCAACTTCTTGAATCGACACAACTTTAGGAGCTTCAATCTCCATAGGAATTTCAACATCATGTATATCTAGAGGATTTAGAGTATCCTCAAATGTATCTTCTTTATTTACTGGACTAGATGGAGCATCTTCAACATGCACTTCTTCAAAAACAACATTGTATCTGTTCTTCAACAGAATTTCCTTAAGGATTTTCTCAGTGTCTTTTACAACTTCTTCAGTCTGCCCAATCATCAGCTTATTCACCCTTGTTTATCTCTTAAAATACCTTTTTTCTTCATTGAGAATATTCTTCGTCTTCAAGTATGTGGACATCACCAAACACAGATCAACAAGTATCTGTTCTCTCATTTTCTCTTCTTCAGTTCTTGCATTCACTCTCCTCATTTCTAAGACTTCATATAGACCTTTGGGTAACTCAGACATTATTTCATCGAGAGTCATATTGAAATTATTCAAATAATTTATTGTGCCTTCCTCAAGAATTCTTTGACTAGCACTATCAAAGGTGTCATACCATTCACAAAGTGGTCTAAGATTACCATCCTTAATCAAGTATTTTTCTACTTCTTTTATAGACATACCTGATTTATCAATTTTCATCTTTTTCTTTGCTTTCTCTTCACCAGAGGGATTTTCCTTAGTGACTTTTGTTGCCTTTGAGCCCTCATGCTTAATTTATCTTACTTCCTCATTAGATTCAGTTTCTTCATCTTCATAAATAGCAACATAGATTCTTGTGCTCTTGTCCTTCTTCCTCTTTCCTTCTCTACTAGATGTTTTGACTTGATCTTTCACAAGACTTGACTTCTTTGTAGGACCAAATGAGAGAGAAGAGCTCCTTGTGGATATAGATTTGGCAGAGGATGCTACTGGACTAGCAGATTCAGTTCTAGTTGGCTCTTCTACTTCAAATTGTTCTCTTTTCCTGCTAGCTTCTCTCACAACTTCAGCTGATATACCCATGCTTTCTACAAAATCTTCAAATTTCTTTCTCACTCTCCGGATTATCATAAGTTTCTTCAATTGTGTATGAACTTCCATATTATTTTCCTCAAAAGTTCCAAACCTTTCTTCTGTCAGATCCCAAGGTTTACTCAACAGGTGTTGAGCATACAACTCCAAATTTTTTTCCTCAACCTCATAACCCATAGGCATTATCCACACTATTCTAGGATCAACAACTTCCATCAAACATTGATCAATATCAACCATGAAGAAAATTGTGTCCTTATACTTCTCTAGAATAGAAGTAGAAATCATTTCCCTAGCTTGCATCTCATTATGAAAACTCTTGAAATAACCCCAGATAATAGTTTTTCTAGCTTTACTATCACCAATTCCATACAAGATATCTCTGATTTGAACAACTACAAGTTTATCACCTTGCTAATGCACTTTACCAACTCCTGAAACTTCATTCATGAAATAAAAGAATAAACACAACAATAGATTACCATAATTGAAAGATTTCTTCTTATCTTTCTTGATTTTTCCAAGATTCTCCATTAACTGGCTCCAGAGTAACTCACACAAGTCATAATCTGTATTTTCTTTGATCATCTGATATGCTACATAGATTGCTGTACCAGATACAAAATTATCTCAGTTGAAGTGATAAATATTGTACCCAATGATCATAGAAGCAAATCTAACATCCGCTTCAATAATGTCATCAATTTTCATAGCTCTCTTGTTGAACACTAAATCGTTTGCATCTGTAACTGCTTGATTCTTCATAGCTTTCAATGTTGGCAACCCACTGGATGAATTTAAACCAGTAACAATCCTTATGGCTTCCTTTGTAATCTTGAAAGGATGACTTAACCACATGAACTCGACATGCACTCGACTCAATATATACCGAACCCATTTAGTTTCTTTGAACATGGGAAACTTCACAATCTACGTGAATTTATTCTCCTCCAATGTCTTAAATTTGGGTTTCACACATAAATCTTCTCCCACAATGTGATTGGTATACAAATTCAACAACTAGGAGCTTCCTAATTCTTCAACATTTGCATGAATGTATGCCCTAATATCTTCAATATGCAAAACTCCATACAAAATAGATGAAAATGCACCTAAAGGTTCTGTTTTGATGGATTTGAAGGGGTGCCATTTGAATTTAGGATAGGGCCTATCCTTAATATTGACAACCAATGGAGCAACCATTTCCAAAAATTTCAAATTCACAAGTTTTTGGGTAAATACCTTTCACCAGATTAGGGTTTGATCGCCGAATCGCCTTCAAACTTGAATCTTCACCAAAGTTTTCCAAAGTTCACTTTAGAGCTCACCAAACTTCTTCTCAAAATGCAAAGTGACAAATGAGGGATAAAAATGACCTTTTATCATTCGCGCACCTAACTTTTTCATTGCAATAAATTCTTTTGTCCTAGGTCTTCTAGATACCCTGTTTTCATAAACTGTGAAAGAAAATTCTACAGACCTTAAAGTTTGCATAAATTCTCTTCACAAGACATTCCAAAAAATATGCACATCACTAATGCAATCATTGCAATCTGCCACATTCTGGTACCAACTACCGACAAGGGGGTTAAAAGATTTTCTTGAGAACTCCCCCTAGGCTAGAGGCCATAAAATAATTCCCAGAGGAATTACCAAAACCTAGTTCTGGTGTGGAATCATTTCCTGCATCAGAGGGACTCTTCCTCACCCATATCTTCTTCATTTGCTTCTTGATCTCATCTGTAGTAACTTTTCCTTTTCCCTTTTCATCCTTCTGCATGTTTTTCCCTTGATTTACCAAACCCTTTCTGCTTCTAAAAAATCTAGCAATGTGACCTGATTTTTTTCAATTGTAGCACACCACATTTCTTTGTCCAGACCAGTTATTCCATTTTTTTTCTCTTGATTTGCACTGGTTGGCAATATGGTGAAATCTATTGTAGGTATAACATTTGACATCTCTATTGAAAAAGTTGTTTGACATACTTTTGCATTCATTTGACTTATGACCATACTTATTGCAATTAAAGCACTGACCTGAGAATGAGGACCACTTGGATTCATTCAGCTTCTACATTGAGCACCCATATGACCAAATTTATTGTAAAGAAAGCAATAACCATTGAATCTTTGAGCATTAGGTTGTCTTATCGGATACCTTCCATCTTTTTTCATTTGATTTCCTTGCCTAGATCTCCTTTGTCTAGATCCAGAGCTTTCTCCTTTCTCATATCCAAGACCTCACTTGTCACCTTCAGTCCTCTAACTTTTAATCAGTTCATCAAGCTTGGTTGAGCTAATCTTGAACTTCTCCTTGAATTCATTTGCAGAAGCAATTTCATCTCTAAGATCAACAATATGCTTTTCAAGCTCTTCTTCATTATTTATGGATTGTTCCAATTCAAGCTCCAACTGATTGAATCCATCAGTAATTCGGCTACATTCTTCATATTTTTCTTTCAAGGAATGAGTAAGCTTCTCTTCATTCTTCTTTTTGTCTTCAATATCCTTGGTCATCCTCATCACAATAGATTCCATCTCATGCTTTAGGATAGCATTATCTCTGGTAAGCTTTTCACATTCCTCTATCTTTTCCTTCAAGGCTTGACTCAAGTGTTCATCCCCCATGTTCTTAGTTTCTTTCTATTTAAGCTGATCACAAAGTTCCTTTCTCTTTTCCCTTGACTCATTTATTTTATCTTTCAATGATTGAATGAATTTCTCAGCATTCATGAGGCTTGCTTGCAATTCTCAGACTTCAGATTTGGACTGATCAAGATAATCTAGGGTCACCAAAAGTTGTTGTTGAAGACTAATTTAATCCATTGAATCAATTTCCCAGATCTTCCCCAAGATTTTAAACTTCTTCTGAGGAACTAGGCTCTGATACCAATTGTTGGAATCAAGGAACACTGAGAGGGGGGGTGAATTAGTGTTCTGCAATTTTTAGCTTTATTAATCTGATCTTTAAATCACTTATAAAATTCAACCAAAAGAAGGATACATGAACATAAAAAAACAACCACAACACCATAACACAAGTATTTTTTACGTGGAAACCCTATTAGGGGAAAAACCACATTGGAGGTCAATCCACAATATGATCTGAGTATACTCAAAAAGTGTTTACAAAAGGGGAATGCACATGCATTCAGGCACACTGCCTAGAGCTCACTCCTCAAATACAAAAGAAGACTCATTGTCTTACAAAAAGATTTGGATTACATCTAGAATATTTGAACTGACAAAATAACATCTGCTAATCCCTGATTACAGTTCTGGTTAAGCACATTAATCACTTTCTTGACCTTCCGTCTGATTCTACTCTTTTGCTCTATCTGCTTTAATTCGCATCACAAATCCTTTTATGCACAAGTGAAATTGTGCATAATCACTCTACAATCCTTCTAACTTTTGCATCACACATGAATACAATATGTACACATATTAAAATTATATAAATTATTGCTTATATATATCCACAACTAAAGATTTAATCAACTACATGTCGGCTTCAATAAAACATAAAATATTACAAACTGTCGGCTCAATCCACAAATAATTTTCAATGCACACCAACCAAAGTCGGCCACAACATAGTGAGGACCCAAATCATCATGCTAAAACACAAAACACTTCAAACAATTACTTCTCAAAGATCCACAACATGCTACATTCACTTAGTCGGCCTTTTGCACTAATAAACAAAAAAAAATCAACCGGATCTTCTAACTTGCACAAAAATCGATATGAGGCTCTATGATTCAAGGAAAACATAGATCATACATCTAACAACCTTCCCTGAGATCCACAACTCAAAATGATAACAAAAAATTGCATATGAATCGATGAACACAATTTTGTCGGATGCTCTGTTCTAGCTTGACAGTTAATTGCTTAGCTTCAATCTGACTTTTGGTATGAGAAAATGCTGACGTGAGGATCAAATCACTGACTAGGGTTTCCATAAATGACAACACTAGATGAAATGTGAAGTTTCTCTAGCAAACACATGGTCTGAGGAAAGTCTAACATATGGTGGCAATGTTGGGAATAGGATGCCATTTAATTGTAATCCTAAACATTCTTTCATGTATCTCGTAAGTCCTTGGAAAGTGTTCCCCAAAACTAGGATTAGAAAGAGATTAAATTTGAATGAAATAAACATGTTAATTGACATTTGAAATTAATTCTAAATGATAGGAACATGTGGGGATTCCCATGAAGAGCTCCTACAAAATAGGAGCACATGGGGCACCCACACGAAAGGTGGAACTCACCTTGAGTTAAGTTAACTATTTGGAGTAAAAGATAACACTTAAATAATGCATGTAAAGATCCTAGAAGTTAGGGATTGATGTTTACATGCATGTAGTATCAGTTCAGTTCAGTTCAATTTAGTTTAGTTTAGTTTAGTTTAGTTATGGTTTAGTTATCTTCAGTTGCATGTAGTTAGTTTTAGTTGAATGCTAGTTAACTTCAGTTGAATTGGAATGCATGACTAATGGCTTGAGTTACATGATAGATAATAGGTGATACATTCAGTTAAGTGGGGATGATCAATCATGCATGATATTTGCATGAATGGTGGAGAGATAGTTAACAAAGATTGACTTGGACCCACCTTGGGTGCCCAAGTTGGCATCTTGGAGTTAACACTTTTGCATGATAGGATATTTTATAAGGATGAGTTAAGTGGGCCCATTCTTGGGTGCCAACTTTGAGGATAAGCTTAGAAGATATCTTTGAAATCAAGGTTGAGTTATGAATTCAGTTTGGGATGCCCAAATGGATGAAGCACTTGTTTTGACATTGTTTTTCACGATAGAACTCTACATGCAAAGAATAGGCGTGGGTTTTGTGAGATAAGCATTGTGATTTTTAATTGTAAACTCTTTGGAGTTTACAAGGCTCATTATTTTCTATTTATTACAAGTTGAAGAGAGTTTATCAGATATGATTGTAGGTTGTGAAGAAGAATTGTTGAAGGAAAAAGAAGCATCTCAAGCAAGGATTGGAATTATTGTAATCTTATTCTGAGATTAAATAATACATTGATTCTTGGTGGATTTTTTTCCCGAAAGGGTTTCTCCATGGTATATGCTATGTAACTTCTTTCTTCTGGTCTTATTCTTCTACAATCTTCTATCTACTTCTACAAATGGTAAAATGAATCTAAACAGATAATCATCCACAAAGAATACTTAATTAGATCTACAACTACAATGGTTTTACAAGTTTATTAAGCTACATAATTACCTCCATTTTTCAACAGGCAATTCAAGGGTAATCCCACAAAGGAGACAATTTACAATGAAGACTATATTATTGAAAGTCTATAGGTCTTTTATGAAGTCAGATTCAATAATGGTGAAGGCATGACAATAGAAAGAAGAGGACAACAAAGTTGATGAGAATGCTATCACAATCAATGGATTAATATCAAATTCCATTCATGAATGGGTAGGATAGTGATATGCCTATGAGAAAAGGACTTGACTTGGATAGAATGGAGTAAAATTGTATAAAGATAGTGGACTGAACTGATGAACAATGGACAATATATTATATATGGCAGTCCATAATGAAAAAGAAACAATCAAGTGATTTCACAAAGATTATATACAAAGTTAGAGGGTGAGGAATCCATGGTTTAAGTGGTGATCTTTAGGGAAGTCCATTTAAATTTTTTAAGGTAGGACAAGGTCAGTGATATAAAGAATTTATGATAGTGGTAAAGATTAGTCATCAAAAAGTAGGGGAAATTTCAATATTTTGATCAATTCTTCTAAAGGCTTCATGAAAAGTGAAGGGGCCTATCATACATCTGAAAGACAACTTTTAGCATTACACTATAACAATGTCACAGTTAAGAGACAATCATATGAGTATCTACAGGTCTTAAAGAAAAAGCACAATGAAAATGTAGTGAAGACCCTTCTACGAGAGGCAAAAGAATCATGCTTTTTGATGAGTCCAATTTATGACTCAATTTTGATAGAGTTTATTATCCATTTTTTGTTGTTGTCATAGAATTTGATACTTGGATGTTAACCTTTTCATGTTATTTCCTCAAAACCATAGAAATTGGGCATAAGCTTATTTTTGTAACTTTTAAATGACATTGACATGCTATAAGAAATATTTATGTTAATTTTACATGTGGATTAATGAATGTTACTTTAAGATAGTTATAGATATGCAATTGTTGTGCATACTAATGTTGTCATGTAGATATAATTAGAGCCTACAAAATTGAGGAACATTCTGCCAGCTGGTTGTTTGCCATAGAGGTCAACACAGTGATCATTCAAAGGTCAATGGATTGAAGAATCTCAATGGAGGGAAATTCCTAGTTCAAATCGAAGATTGTAACTAATTTGTAATGGTCATAATAGTTTGTTGAGCAAATATAGGAGCTATTGTTATGCTAGATTTGCGTTAAGGAAAACTGTCTTGACCGGATTCCACACATGCATAACCTCCTTTCCACTTTCTGTGATTTCCCTAAAGTGGTGTCCCCCTAACCTGTTGGAGTTGACTACCTTGCTAGGTAGTTAGTTAGTAGTTTTTCCTCCTATAAATAAGACTTGAATGCTCCTTCTCAGAAGGTGGATTAATCTGATGTTGTACTTGCATTGTTCATTTTCAATACAGTTACATTGATCTATTGTAATAATTCTTTTCAAGGAATAAAATGAAGTTGTAAGTTCGTTGCATCTAAGTTCACATTTTTATTAAGGGATACTCATCCAGGAAGGCCCACTTGGTGAGCATTCCATCCTTTATCTTAGTTGTTATTTTTCTATGCAAATAGCTACGAATATGGCAACGGTCTATTCCTACAGCCACTAAAATTCCATTCCGTGACTGTTCCTGCAGCCAAAGGAAACATAGTAGTTTCCTGTTTGTTTGCTTAGATTTTCATTTCTATCATGTACTTCAACTTAGTATAGTTGTTGGTTGATGTTCAATACTTATGCTATTTCTTTCTAAGAAATTTACTTTCAGCATTATGGCTTTCTTAGCCGTAGAATGAATATGGCTACTATGGATTCCTAGTGCACATACTGTGCTGACCCATTTGAAGTCTACATCCCTGGGTTGAAAAGTTAAATGCACCTTCATGATGATTAAGATAGCTATTCAGATTAGATGTCCAATCTCTGAATCACAACTTTAAGGGCTTAGTTGTTAAATCATTGTAGGAAGTCAACACTTTCCACAAGTTCTTTTAGCATGACAGTGATAGTAACAAAGTAAACATGACAGTCATGATCAAGAATGGACATCCCAGTGGATATGGTAGTCATAGATAGGTTTCAAAGGATGGTCATGTTAGACAAACCCTTAATTCTGCAATGAACACAGTGAGAGCAGTCTTTCTAATAACATGAATATCAAATAGAGTAATTGAGATTAGTTAGATGATGAATGCTAGGATTTATTTGATAGAATAAGAATTTCACAAGGAACAAAAAAATAGAGATGAAAGATATTCTGCCACAGTCAAACATCAAAAAAGTTTCAAAAATACTTGATAGGCCTGATACAAGGACAATGAACTTTAAGATGCCTAAAATGGGTGAGAAGATAGTGAAGTAATGATGGCTGTACATACAAATTTCAAGGGGGAAACAAGATAATGGAATGAGTTTAATTGATTTGTTTTAGATTATGAGTACCTACTACCTCAGGGTGACAGTCCTATTTGGTTATAATGAGAAGCAACACAACATACTGATTTCAAAGGGGAAGTCCCATGAATGTACAACAATAGCTTTACTTCTTTTCTTTGGATTGAAGTTAATTAAAAATGCTTAGAAGCCTCTGATGCAATTATTGAAGACTAGAGGAAAAATGGACATGAGCTTGGAAAAATTGAGAAGCTAAGGGAGAAGATGCAAGTGTCAAGAAGATAGGGTATTGGTGGCAATCACATTCCATTTACATAGGACTATGCAATAAAGTGCAAGTGAGAGAAGGATTTATAATAAGCAGTGAGTAGTTTCAAAGTAACATCAGTGGAAACCATGAAAGGATCTTGACCACAATGGCATGGAAGCAATGCATAATGAAAGGGTAGTTAAAAGGTGCATAGAAGGGATTCCTTTATACTATGTAAAGGCTTGTCAATTTTGAATTGAAGAGTTATGAGGCTTATTGATAACCTCAAGTTGGGCAGTATATTCTCATTAACCAACCTTCCAATATGGTGTAGCAACATGATAAGTTTTCCATAAAAAAATTGAGCAAGATAGTAAGAAGAATATTGTATAAAAAGTATGAAAGCCTTGGTGATCTTCACAGTCAATAGTGAAAATCTTCATAAGATAGCTCAATCTTCACATTGAACTAATGATGGTTATCAAAAAAAATTTGGCGCATCGTTTAACGATGCTCTGAAACTTGTTCATTTGATTGGTACGATGCTCCAAAATAAAGTGAGATCTAAGTGAAGGATAAGTATGATACTTAGTTACTATCAGTAGCTTTGTATGTGTCTTATGAAGGTGTTAAAGTAGTTTTGGCAATGTGGAAAAGGGGGTTATCAAGCACATGTGGATAAGGGTCTTAAGAGAATTCATGAAGAGGCTGAGCAGTTTGAGCTTCTATGAGTAGTTAAGGGAAAACAATTGGAGCTTTTGAAAGCAGTAGTTGCAAGCATTAAAGGAAATTGGGGTGACTTGGACATCAGTTGAGAGCATCTAGTAGGCAATTTTGCACACAAATGGATAGCTGCAAGTATTTGGAGAAGATTTAAAGGCAATCAAGGTAGTTTGTTGATGGTTTGAGCTTCTTTTGAGAAAGTTGAGAGAATATAGGGGCGGTTGCAAATATATAGGGAGCTGTTCGACCCAATTTGTGAGTAGTTGAGAGCATATAGGAGCAGATTTAAGAGTTTTGATGATAGAAGAGGTCAAGGAAGGACTATTTCAACCTTGAAACACCTTTTTGAGCTTGTTTAGGGGTTGCAAAATAGGTATATTTTTTTTGGACGACCAAAGGAGATTGAATCAACAAGACGAAGTACAAACTTCCTTTTCTCCTCAATACATGTTCCTATCTTCTAGCAAGCTATTGCATAAGTATAAGGCTCATCTTTCAGTCCTTTTTTAGCAAGTTCTTGCATTTGTTCTGTTGTAGGTTGTAACTTTCTGAGTTCTTCTCAACAAAAGTCACTGTATTGTAACTCAAAACCAGTCAAGCATATGACTAAATTTATTTCATGTAATTTCAATTTTCAAGGAATGAAGACAATCTATTTTGGATCAACACTTGTGTAATGCTTCTTTGAAATCAATTTTAGTTTAAATTTTTCCTTTTATGTGGCTGGTTATATGTGTTATATTAGTTTATTTTTCTATGTTTTATGTCAAAAACTCAAAAAATGATCAAAACAAACATTTGTAAACAGATTCAAACATATTCAAACAGGTTGTAAACTATGGAAAAACTTATTGGGTTGTTTTGGTTGTGAAATCTCTCATTTTCCTTCTAGAACATCATCAAGAGGTGCCCTTTTTTATGAAATATTGATGGGTAATATGTTAAAAGACATAGGTTGTGTAGTAGAACTTCTTTTAAAGCCATTATAAGTCCAAAACAACAAGTTATAGGTTTGAAAAAATAATTCGGTGCATCACCTAGTTAACTGTAGTTAATCATTTTTAGCCATTTTAAGCTATTTTCAGTCTCATTCTTACTCTTTTCCTTCAAAATAAGTAGGATTGATCAAGTTCTAGGTGATAAAACAAGAGGAACCAGCCTTTTCTGGAGGTTCACTCCAAGTTTTAAGCAACCTACAGGCCTAGGAGTGTTCCAATGTATCAACAAGTAGTTGAGTTGATAGCTTAGCTTCGGGTGCATACTTT
>VDFB02359427.1:0-31097 GCA_007258455.2 Sequoia sempervirens
CATGTATTGAGAGTGAAGAAATAAATTAAACATATTCTTATTTTGTACAAAAAAAATTGTCGATGTCCATATTTTGTAACAATGTTGAATAAGAAAGATTATCTTGGTACTTTCATCCTATGGATTTCAAAAAAAAATTATTATATATATTTATTTAAGAAATAGTATTTTTACATCTATATTTAAAAACATTATATTATTAGATATTTAAAATATATTATTAGATGTGTTTTTGATATATTAAGCTACATTTACAAGTTGCAATACCCTTTACACCATGAGCCCAAAGGGCCAAAAAAGATCGAGTCTGGAACATTAAAGCATTAAACCAGAAACCACCAAAATAATAGGACACAGAAACAACAGACCGACAACCGACACACAAAGACCCAACAACAAAATAGAACAAAGATACAAAAGACTAATTTGCTATACCCTCCCATTTCTGTATGAGGAGGTTTAAAACATCCTCCCCAACCTAGTTGAGGCCCTCCTCCATAGTCTTCTTGTCCACTTCTTCCTTGAGCATAGTAGAAAGGGTACCTACAAAACGATGGATAATTTTAATGGTGAATCCTTTCAAGTTTATCCATTCACTCCAGCAACTTGATATAATCGTCCTCCTTGTCAATAGTCTTAGCATTATCTTTCTCCATGGCCCTAGGGTCTGAGGAGTGGGCCATTGAATCTTCACGGAGCATTCTGTTGAAGTCAAAAAAGTGACTAGGTCCCTCCACAAATTCCTCCTCCTCCTCCACATCTTCTTCCTTACTCTTTCCTTTGTTGTCATTCTGCTCCTTGTCACTCGAAATATCATTCACATGCACATCCTTTTTGTTTTTTTCCAATCTATTATTAGATATGTTAATATTACTTATATATTTATTTATAGATATATTTGTTTAAGAAATACTATTTTTACATCTATATTTTAAAATATATATAAACATCTTTTAAATATTTTATATAAATTTGATGATATATATATAAATAGATATGTTTATTAAGAATTATGTTTGTGTGTGTTAAAAATACTTAATACATTATAAATTTCTATAAATAATCATTTATATAATTAAGAAACACACAAGACAATATAAATCCACATTATCAAACTAGAGTAATATTAGATAATTGCAATGCCCTAAGCTTTCATCAAAGATATTAATGTATGAACAATTTTTTCATGATACATATGTGACATCAATATGCCACAATCCATGTCTACACATATAAGGCACTGTGACATAACACAACGAAACAAAAGGCATAAAATACCAATACTCTAAGTATGATGTCACAAGAAAAAGAGTTATCTTAATCACTAATCAAGGTCATAGTGACAACATTGTGAGGAGGTATGATTTCTCTTGTCTCTGACAATTAGGCCTAGGATCACAATCTCCCTCAATCATAAAGAAAGAATAGGGTGAGAGAAAGGTATATAATATCTACCCTTAGAATGGTCAAAACTATACAAACACACATCAACAAGAATGTAAAACTAGCATTTAGATCAAGGTTATGTACTCACAAGGTAGAGAGAAAGGGGATTTTGACTTCTCATGATTTCTCTTGTCTCTGACAATTAGGCCTAGGATCACAATCTCCCTCAATCATAAAGAAAGAATAGGGTGAGAGAAAGGTATATAATATCTACCCTTAGAATGGTCAAAACTATACAAACACACATCAACAAGAATGTAAAACTAGCATTTAGATCAAGGTTATGTACTCACAAGGTAGAGAGAAAGGGGATTTTGACTTCTCACTCAACACACTCCAAGCTAGTCATCCTAACACTAAGCATTATTTCCAACATAAAATTATAATCTCTCAAAGCACACAAGGTACCAAACAAACTCAAACACTAGACAAGTAAGGCAAACCCCAAGGAATAAATCCTCATATCTCTCACTCGTCAAACACTAATACCCGATCCTACCAAATAACAAGTTCAAATAGGTGATTACCTTTCTTAAATAAGAAAAAAAATATAAATATAGAAATAGTTTTAAAAAATATTTAAAGTCTCACTTTAAAAAACAAAAAACAAAATTAATTTATCTATTTTAGATATTTTATGTTAATAGTAATTAAATATTTATGTTTTGAGTTATAAATACCAAAACTATTTAAAGTCAAATATTTTAAATAAAATTATAAAATAATTTTAAAATTAGTACATTGTATCTAGAAAAATCTATTTTAGATATTTTACATAAATTTATTTAAAGAGAGATATGTTAATATTATTTACATACTTATTGAATTATTTTTATTTACATCTATGTTTAGAAAAATCTAAATACATCTTTTAAATTTTTTTTATAAAAAGTATAAATGAATATATTTATTAAGAATTATCTTATTTTACATTTAAATTATTTTATTTTATTTTATTTTTTAAATATATTATCATAATATTTATATGAGCCATACTATATAATATATAAAAATAATAGTATCTACATACATCATATAAAATAATTAATACATTTATGTATAAATTACTTTTCTATATATAAAAAAGTAATATCATAAATACATATATTTTAAATTTTAGTTAAAAATTATTTTATTTTATTGATATTATTTATTTTATTTTTATTCAAAGAGTTATTTTACCTTTTTATGTTTTTTTAAGATAAGTAGCTACCATGGGTATCACCCTTTATATTATATCAAAACACAAGATCACAAGTCCTTAAATGGGAATGCTTACAATTGTTTGACCAACTATGGCCTATGATGGATTAGAAAATAGAGACCCTCAGAGACTTCAAATGCCCTTTCAATTTTCTCAAGTTATATGGCCTATGTAGAAGATAAAGATGTGCTTGTTATCATGCTCAACACCTTCCCTAAATAGTGTGATTGCTTGCATATGCTACTCTTTTCCCAATGTTGTTATGTCAAAAAAATTTGCCAGGCTTCCCATGTGTGGCTCCAAATTAAAGGTAGAAATTTCATTTTTTTTCCTTCAATCTCAAGTGTTACTTGATGAATCCATACATCGTCAGCTTACTCCAATCCTTCTTCCTAAAAACCAAAATGAGGTTTTCCAAGAAAATGCCCATTAATCTGCAATCATGGATATGTCCACCTTGGAAGACTTTACTACCAATGAATTTCTTGGTTGTTCTTTCCTCCTCATTTGTAGAAATATTGTAGACATGTGCCTAAGTTATAAGGATAATTGACTCTCCTTGTCACAAGGGAATTCTACTCCTGTGATCTCCATTATTGTCTACGTCTTTTAGAGATGAAAGGATGTGATAGTGTGAGGAAGTAGGATAATTTATTTATAGACCGAAGATGGAATTTCATATCCCAACTAAATCTCTTGATAAGGATTATAGCAAACAATAGTTGTGACATTTGCAATTTAGTCTTGACTAGTATTTGCTAGGTATATGACTAATGGAAAATTATTCAATTTGTATCTTATTAAATGGAATTTAACCTTCACTGCCATTTGTTCAATATGACATAGACGAGTAAACTATTCAAACTTATGGATGTTTTCTATTATGTTTTTTCTTTAATCTTATAGACTTTGTAATGAAATATCTTGCACAAAAGAGGAATATGGTATAAAATATTATGCAAAACTTAATAATTGAGAATAACAAGCCACTTCAAAAGGACAAAACTTCGAATTGTAGCATCATAAATTGTCACCCTTGACAATTTCACACTATATTGACATCCTATTTTGTCTATAGAATTAATTATATTAATAATTTATTCATTTTGAGGCTAAATTGGGAGAATATATCAAAATCCTTGACATCCCAAGAAATTTGGGCCAAAAACACCATGACTAGGGTGAGGGCACCCTAGTCCTAAGGGTGTCCTATTTTAATATTTATTATTTTGAATGTTGGCTTTGAGTATTTTAAAATGACCTCAAGTTGGACTATATCTAAAAATATCAATTGGGATGCATATAGAAACAAGTTTTCCCCCTCATTTGAAAAACTAGGCACTATTATGATCAACCATGCACTATTATGCTCTTATTATGAAGATGTATGCAATCTCTTATCCACATGATAGCTACAACAATATTTTTTTGTGGAATAAACTCGTGTAGCTCATTAAGGAAATCCAATCATTCATCAATCAATTTTTTGTGGCAACTATGGTGTGATAATCACTTAAAAGTAAGGGTTTCATATCTAAGGTAACATTATCTATTATCATTTATTTATTAGTCAATTATTATTTATTTTTCCTCTATCCAACCTAGGGTGAGCACTCTTACCAATCATCATTTTCTATTATGGAGATGGAAACACCAAAGATAGAGTTTGGTTGAGGAAAAGTCCTATTTAGAACAACCTTTTCTTCTCTTTTCATGTGTGCAAGTTATCTATCTAGAACTTCCGTCAACAACAAGTTGTAGAAAAGTGTGGAGAATACATGTACCTTCATATCCCTATTTCAAGCATCCAAAAATCCTCAATTTTTGGACAAGGGTGCCCTCACCCTTGTCCTTCAAATTTAGGCTCAAATTTTATGTGTAGGTTCCTATCTATCATTATTTTTCAAATTTGTGCCTTTTTTTTAATTTTTCATATTGCATTTTTATATATAGGGTTTATGTCAAGTAGATTAATTAAAACACACATCAAATTAACCCTCTTTACAACACAAGAACCAAACACTAGTAGATTGACTCTCCTTTAAGGTTGTTAACCAATCTTCAATCCCTAGTTGGTTTATGTTCTAATGTTAAGTCCAAAAGAAGGAAAGTTATATCTAGGTTAATTCACTTGTTGGATCTTAGATCTCTTTCTCACTTAACATTTTGGTGAAACTAACATATATCCTACACTTTTAGAAAGCTTATAAAAATTATTGAAGCTTATCATAGTTTGGTGATATGAGAGAAATTTTAAAAAAAAAACATTTTTTGAAAGCTTATAAAAAATTAGGCAAGGTTAGTTCTTTGTAATTTAATATTGGAAATAAAATAAATCCTTTAATCTAGTGGTCAAAGTCTAGTCAAAATTTTCATTAATTTGCTCTATATGTTGCAATTTTTAAAAAAATTGTAAAAATAATTTATACTTTTGAAAAGATTATAAAAAATTAGGTAGGTTTAGTTCTTTGAAATTTATTTTTGGACATAAATATATTCCTTAATCTAATTATCTAAGTTGGGTCAAAACTAAAACATCAAACTCTCTTTCACGCCAAATACTTTCCTACCTTAATACATCTTAAAATAAAAAAATAATTAAAGCCATGTCATCTTTAGGATTAGAGGACCTTTCTACACATCTTGAATCTAAGGACCCATTTTATTTTTGTATCACTTAAAACTGAGGAAATAATTCCACAAAGACATGAAACAATGATACATTTCATTAAAGATAAATTGTTTAAACAATTTGTAAAATCCTTAAATGAGGGTTTAGATAGGTTTACAAAGGATATTTTATCAAAATTAAAGTCCCAGCAAAACCACCAAGGTGGGTACTACCCTAATAAACCAAATCAAGGAATATGAGAACCTTTTTGAGGTCAATAATTGTACCTACCAAGAATAAACATTCATATATTTGATGGAAAAAATGTAATTTCATGGATAAGCCTCATAGAACAACAAGTTAAACATCGCAATATACCAAATAATATCATGGTTAAAATAGCTCTAGACTATATTTAGAATTGGGACCTCACCAATGGAAGATGAGTGATAGACAAGGACAATTGTTCAATTGGAAAGAATTTAGCAAAGAATTAGCAACCTTTTATGAGCAACCATGTATTGAAAACTATCTTACCCAATTAAAAAATTTAAAACGATCTAAGTTATTTGAATATAATGTTGAACATTTGAGATTGGAACTTAGAGCTCCTGAGGTGACACCTTACCAAAGGCTACAATTGTACATCAATGGACTTAAGGACCAAATTCAATATGATGTTCATTTCTAGAACCTTGTATAGTTAGGAAAGCTATGCAATAAGCATTGCATATTGATAAAAAAAACACCACCAAAGGTGAAATCATGAGAGTAACTAATAAATATGTGAGTAATGCTACTAGAAAAAACATGGACAAATACTTTAACCTAAGAGAAATTAGTAAGCTCTCTCCTCAACAAAAGAATGAGAAAAGAGAAAAAGACCCATATTGGAATTGTGATAGAAAATGGTCAAGGAATCATAAGTGTTCTATTAGTGAGAAAAATAATAAGGTTGAAGAAGAGAAAAATACTTACAAAAGAACCAAACATAAAACTTAAGAATGAGGATTGCAAGGAAAAAGAAAGAACTATCATATTCCTACATAGATTGAATGAAAAAAATGCACCACAAACATTCAAATTAATTGGTAATATAAAAAATAAAAGTGTGAAAGTGTTAGTAGATACTAGTAGTATACATAACTTTATCGATAAAAGATTAGGTAGTGAACTCAATTATTTTGTTTATCTTGTCTCTAATTTTCAAGTCATGATAGTTGATAGGAAAAAATATCTTGTGGTGGTAAATGCTATCATATAAAACTCTCAATGGAAAATTATCAACTAGATTCATGAATTTTTTCTATCCCTATTAGGGGAGTGGATGTAGTTTTAGGTGTGAAATGGATTAATTAGGAACAATATCTTTCAATTTTAAAGACTTATCCATGAATTTTAGGATACATGGAAAAAAAAATGAACTTTTGGGAATAAAATCACCACTAAGTGAAATCATTAGTTCCCATAGGATGGAAAAATTACTCAAGAAAGGTTATTATAATATAGGGGCACAATTACACTTTATAGAACCAAAAGATGTGATGCCTCAAAATAAATCAAAAATTCAAAAGATTGTTCAACACCATCAACAACTATTTCAAGAATCTAAGGATGTGACTCTAATTGAAGACATTTTTCATCCCAAAAACAATTCCTATTTATCCCCTATGCTTCAATTCTTCACAAAAATGATGATCCATGGAGAATGTTCTAAAATTACAAGAAACTAAACAAAATCACTCATAAAGACAAATTTCATACTCCTATTACTAATGAATTGAAAGAAAATAAAATCTATGCAAAAAAATCCAAATGTGTCTTTAGGGTGAAACAAGTAGAATACTCAAGAAATCTTGTGTCACTTAAAGGTGTTAAGATGGAATAGGTAAGAAGAGAGTATATTTTGGTCTAACAAGATACTATAGAATATTTGTGCATACTTATCATCCTATAAAGAAAATTTTCTTTTGGGAATGTATTAAAGTGAATATCTAAAAAAGTGCGGTAGATTGTTTGATAAGCCAACAAAATAAAAGGGAAATAATAGATTCTAGGCCTCTTGCAAATATCAGGTATTCCAATATGAGACTAGGCAAAAATATTAATTCCAGACTTCATTATGGGGCTGCCAAAGATAAATAATATTGATTTAATCTAGCTTGTTGTGGATACACTAATTAAGAATGCATATTTTTGTGGATTCTCATCTATTTTCCACTAACATTGTGGAAAAAGTATTTATACAAGATATACAAAAAATTCATGGAATTTCAAAAATCGGTTTAGAAAATAGAGCCACCAATTCCTAATCAACGGGAAGAATTTTCTAGTTGAAGATGCAACATGGAATTATGAATGATCCATACAAAATATTTTACAGTTGCTAAGCATTGAGGGCAATATTTTTCTAAAGGGGAAGGGAATGTTATGATCCTAATATGATATATTCCCAAGTATATATTATATATTCCTAAGGATAAGCACTAGTGGCATGCTTAATCCTAACATAAATATTAGTTAATGCACTAATACACCTTAATTAGGATGAAGGGGTATGTCTCTACATAGTTTAGCCTATAAACAAGGAAGATTGCTATCTCCCACAGATCATCATATCATACAATATTGAATTCATATGTTATTATCTGATTATTGGAGGTCATCCCCTCAAAGTGGTTTGCTATATTTCTATCTTTTACAAATATTTCCAAGAAATTTCATAAAATAATGATAATGATACCAATGATAATAAACAACCTGTGACTACACTATTTGGAAATGATTGGGGTTCGTTAGATTTTACACTTGCTTTCATTGGGGAGTATAAAATATCACCATCAGAGCCCAAAGAGTCAAAGGTTGTTTAAGTGGCATCAACACAATCTAATATCAATACTACAACTCCTTCAAGAAATGATAATTATCCAAGTAATGCTTCATCTTCAAGTACATATTTTGGTGATGATTGGGGTTCATTAGATTTTACACCCTCCTTTGTGGGAGAGTGCAAAATATTACAATCTAAATCTAAGGAATGTTTTGTTTCATTTGCATAATCTTCTACTCCTATATCAAGAAAACCACAAACATCACCATACCATGATGGAAATGGAATCTCTTTAGCTTTCATTCATCATGTGTTAGGAAAATCTAACAAAGATCCTCATAATCCTAACATTTCAAAACCCAAAAAGGATTTGTATTCATGCACAAGAATCAATTCTTCTCATTATAATACTCATCTTTCAACAAATAATCATTTAGACAAGACTCCACCTCCATCTGAGTTGAAAAAACATTATGGGGTTGGATTTAAAATTCTTTCTAAAACATGAAACAATGAGTTATGACTGGAGAAACATAAGCCACACCTTGCTAAAAGGGTTTAGGTTTCCAACCTCCTCCTTCATCTACATCTCATCATCCATCATCTAATGTATTTATGACTTCCTCTTGTAAGAAAAAGTGTTTCTTTTTAAGGCTTCTCAAGGCCCACTTGATTATTCTTCCTCCAACGTGCAAGAATTTTCACAAACATAATCAAGAAAATCACTCTTTTTGTAGATATCATTGAGTGCTTGGTCATTCCACCAATGAATGTTAGGCTTTGATCAATAAAATATAACTTCTCAATTATGGTTCTATCACTCTTCTATGTGTTGATGCACATATTCATTCTAAATGATAAACTCTCCTCTATTTGTGTTGCTCCTCACTATGTGACATTTGTAGTTCCATGTGTTTGTTCATTGCCATTCATGGTGGTACAATCTTATGTGCAACCATATTTCATATATGGTAGCAACACGATAGTATCTAGCATGGTTGTCCTTGTCTATACACTTGGGGGGGAAGGATAACTAGTTTTGGAAGTGTACATCCTTCTTGAGGATCCCCTCTTCCCCCTTTTTTTTCCTTAAAATATCAGCATAGCCAGTATGCTAACATTTTAAGGGGTGCATATTATCCTATCTATTTCATACATCCACACATTGACATCTTGTGAGTTTTGACTTATGGATAGGCCCTTTTTTCGGCGCTTTTTTTTGTAGCACCCATTGAGACATGGTTATCAATTCATCCCCCAAGACATTAAACTATCCCTCATTACGTTAATCATGTATGTGCTCCCTGAGGAGTGATTATCAAACCATGACATTAAACATTTAGGCACTATTCATAGGCTTAGCATAACGAAGCTTGCTAGCCTATGAATTTTTTTATTTTACATGGAAACCTAACATAACACAACTTGCTAGCTAGTAGATCCATGTGTCTAATGAGTAAACTACCATAACATAACTTGTTAGCCTTATGGGACTTATCATTTATCAATTTTATATGGACATTTAGCAAACACAACTTGCTACCTAGTAGATCTATGTATCTCATGAGTAATCTAGCATAACACAAATTGCTAGTCTTACGAGAACTTTTGTTTGTTACTTTAACATTCTAGATATTTATGTTGTGCATTTGAGAGATGATGCTTGATAATTGAGACAACCTTACATACTGAAGTCTCCTTACCTTGTTGATTCATATCTTTAGTTTTTGTTTACTAACATTTGTTGTTATTTTTTATATGTTCCATGTGTGTCTTATGTTTTCTTCATGTATTCTTTGCTTGCCTCGTGTATTCCACATGTTTTCTTGGTGTATTCTGAGTGTTTTATTCATGTATTTTGTGTGTGCTTCATGTATTTTGCATGTTTTTTGCATGTATTATTTCTATGCATTGTGTTTTCCTTATGTATGTTTTGTGCATTCTTTTATGTGTACTACATTGATTGCTCATTAAATGCCTTATATATGATTAAATTTTTCCTTGTCTTACGTGTAATATATCTACTTCATGTTTTTCTTAACATTGTGGGTTGATGGGATCCTAAGTTGGGGGTTAGCATATCTCTCAACTTGGTGTCATCCATCTCTTCAATGTTTCAATAATGAAATATATTCCTTTAGTGTGAGTAGGAATGTAATACCATACTATCACTAAATAGAGGGCTAAATGTAGTGTCGTAATTGACACCCTATTTTTCCTATAGAATTAATTATATTAATAAGTCAAGCTCATTTTGGAGTCAGATTGGGAAAATATATTAAAATTCTCAACATCCCAAGAATTTGATCCAAAAACTCTCAAACTAGGGTGAGGGTTCCCTAGTCCTAAGGGTTTCTTATTTTAATATTGATTATTTTGAATGTTGGCTTTGAATATTGTAAAATGACATCAAGTCAACCTATATCCAAAAAGATCAATTGGGATGCATATATAAACAATTTTTCCCTATCATTTGAGCAACTAGGCACTATTATGATCAACCATGCACCATTATGCTCTTATTATGAAGATGTATGCAATCTCTTATCTACATGCTAGCTACAAAAAAATATTATGTTTTGTGGACTAACCTCTTGTAGGTCATCAAAACAATCCAATCATTCATCAATCAACTTTTGTGGAAACTTTATGGTCTGACAATCAGTTTGGAAAAGGTTTCATACCTAAGGTAGCATTATCAATTATCATTTGTTTATTACAATCGATTATTGCTTATTTTTCCTCTACCTGATCTAGGGTAAGCACTCCTTATCAATCATGTTGAAGAGGTGGAAACACCAAAGCTGGAGTTGGACTTACGAAAAACTCCTATACAACACAACTCTTTCCTCTCTTTTCATGTGTCTAGGTCAAATTTAGAATTTTGGTCAACTAGTTGTAAAAAAGTGAAGAGTAGACCTATACCTTCAAAACCCTATTTCAAATATTCAAAAATCCTCAATTTTGGACAAGGACACCCTCACCCTTGTCCCTCAAATTTGAGCTCCAATTTTATGTGTAGATTCCTCTTTGTCATATTTTCTAAATTTGTGTTCCGCAATTTTTTCATTTTCATATGCGCAGTAAAGTGTATTTTTAGATCTAGGGTTTATGTCAAATAGATTAATTAAAACACACATCAAATTTTCTCTTTGCAACATAAAAGAACCAAACCCTAGCAAATTGACTCTCCTTTAAGGTTGCTAGCCAATCATCAAACCCTAGTTGGTTTGTGTTCTAATCTTAAGTCCAAAAGAAGGAAATCTAGATCTAGATTAATTCACTTGTTGGATCTTAGATCTCTTTTCCACTTAACACAAATATCTCCAATATGAACATGAATTAAAATCTTATCATCAAATAAGACTCATTACCTTTTATATATGCTCTAGTTATGCCTAGGATAACACCAAGACCAACTTAGATAACAATATATAAGCCCTAGGCTGACCTAAATAACTAATAAGAATATAATAATGATAATATGACTTAATTGAGAGTTAAGGTAGCCACAAGAAGGATACTCATAACCCAATGCATACTCTAGGATTAAGGGCATAGCAAACTTAACCCTTTTGAGTTCCTCTTGTTTTAAACCTATTACTATTTAAATGCTTATGAAATTTCCTATTTAGATCTCTACCAACCGCCATCAAACCCTCAATCTCACTAGTATCAATTTAGAAATCTCATCATGCACAATTTTGTAAAATAATGAATGTGCCATTATAATCCAATAAAAAGTGTTTTTTTTTATCTTACATATACCAATGTGCTTTTCTTGCTAACATTAATCATTAAACCTCACTACGCCTCACTAATTTTTAAGTGTCATTCATATTAGATACTAATTCTAACATAAACACAATTATATATATATATATATGTGTGTGTGTGTGTGTGTGTTTCTTAATTATTACTGACATGGTGTACATTATTATAGTGCAAGCCCATTTTCCAAATTGTTTCATTAGCATCACCAATTATCTCCACAAGAACATTGTCCTTGTTTACATTGATGGAAATTGTTCACATCTCTCACAACAATTTCTCTTCCAACAAGAGCTACGATGCAGCTACAGTCCCTGCCAAATGGGAAAAGCAAGGTATAAAGGGTTTGTTGTTGGGTATGTGACAATGCATGTGAGTTGATTTTTACATATATTTTTCATTCCATATTATTGGTTCAACTAAAAGTTTGGATTGCAGGATGAAAGCCTTGAAGCACATAGACTTAAGGATGGACCTTGATGCCCAACGTTAAGATTGATCAGGACTGTCAATGGACATGTTGTGACCTTTTCACACATCGTCCCATTGCAAATGGGGACCCCCCCTTTTTTTGGGGGGGTTTTTCCTTGGCATCACAATACTAATCACCATTTTTCTTTTACAATGAGGACTTAGAGTTTTCAAGTGGTCATCAAAGTCAGTTAAGGAAATCATGATTGAAACAATGTCTTGACACTATCAAAGTGCTTAGAAGGCCCAGAGGATGAAAAACGTTATTTCTTAGGGTGAATTCTGACACCTCCTATTTTTGTGGGATTCTGCTTTTTTTCTTTTTTCTTTTTTGATTTTTGGCACTTTGGGACCAATTCGAGAAGTAGCTTTTTAGCCTAGTTTTTGCTTTTTTCTTTTTGCAAGTTTTTCAACTTTTTTGAAATTTGGCCTAGGATTGGGTCCCTCAAGTCATGGCAACAACATTCCTATCTTCAAAATCAAAAATTTGTGTCTCCAAGTATAAAAAAGCAAGGTAAAATCTCCAGGCGAGGTTTTGTTTCAGATGTTCCAAATAAACGTGAGGCATTGGGAAAGAAATTCATCTAAGTATTAAACATGGCTTGCAAAGCTCAAAGTCCTCCTAAAGGAGTGTGAAGATGGTTGGACAAAGGTGAAGTCTGCCATGAATATTAGCAAGCCAACCTTGAAGTCCACCCACACATGGAAAGCAAAGCCTAAAGTTTGCCTTTGTCAAAATGGCACAAAAATCATTAAGTCCACCTAGACATGAAAGAATGGATGTCAAGAGAACTACAAAGTCTTCCATGAATATTTCCATCCAAAGGTAAAGTTCGCCTAGAAGAAGTATGCACATTGTCCAACCAACCTTGAAGTCCTCCCACACTTTGCAAAAGAATCTCAAAGTCTGCCCAAGGTAGAGATGGCAAAGATGTGGCCAAGTCTGCCCAAGGTAAGCATGGCTTGAAAAGTTCAAAGTTCGCCCAAGGTAAGCATGGAAAGGTGAGCATAAAGTCTGCCCAAGGTAGGGAATGGCATGGGGTTGGAAAAGTCTGCCCTAGATCAAGGGAAAATGGCACAACACCCTCCAATTATGCCTTGCCTTGTCCAAGGAGTCATGAAGTCTGCCCTTGCAATGTCAAAGCATCCATGAAGTATGCCTTGGCAAGGGTGAGGAAAATTGTCAAGTTCACTATCCTCCAAGACTCGGTATGCCACTAAAAGGAGGGATTCCCCCTCAGTTGCCATCTGAGCTCTGGTGTGTATCCCACTTAACCAACCCTATCGCACTACTAAGGATACCCTCCTACTAACTACGACAACTCTAGTTAGCTAAGTATCTCACTACCCTACTCGACTTGGGGAAACTAATCACCTGGGCTTACTGGACTACTTGTCCACCCTCATACCATAACACAAGGTTTCCTTCTTTGTAAAGTTAAGAACATATCAGGTGTATTTTCCTTCAATTTACTTCCTCACAAGATCCATCAGAGGTACATCCCGGACATGAGAGAGATGAACAATACATCAAACATAGTGAAAACCAAAATGTTCTTAAATAGCCATCAAATTAATTATTGATTCCATTCATTAATGATTACAAAATAACTATCACTTCATGTGATAGATTCAATTACAAATGATTATAAATAACTTTCACTCCCTCTGATAGGTTCAATTACAAAATGATTATAAACTACTATCACTCCCTATGATAGGTTTAATTACAAAATTTGTTACAAAAGAGTGTTTATCACTTCCTGTGATAGGTTTTAGTTTTCTAGGTTTGCATGACGAGCCCGAGGTTTAGTGTCGAACCTGGTAGCTCTTATACCATATGTAACACTCTACTTGATCTACAGTTAAAAATGTAAACCAACTACCAACTCTCGGCTGAAAGAGCAACTAACTTGATTCAAAATAGGGTTTCCAAATCAATTTCAACAAAATCAATTTAAATTCCAGCTAACTTCTAAGTTTTCAGTTTCAACCAAATTTAAAAATCTAACTATTTCCACCAACTGTTTCATGGAAGAGCAATAACTAAATAACTGTCAAACTAGGGTTTTCCCTTACAGTTAGAGGGAAAAGAAAATCAATTTTGATGTCGTTACATCATACCATTCATCAACTAACTTTCAATTTTCCCTTTTCAGCTAAAAGGAAAACTATTAACTGTAAACATATAACAGAAAATTACAGAAGGATAATAACTACTTTTCTTTGCTTCCAAAAAGTAAAGAACAAATACTACAGCTATGAAACAAATGTAACAACTGTCATTCTATGGTTTAAGAAATGGAAACTAAAAGCCAAATTTCAATTCGGAAATACTAACTAACTAACCCATCTAGGGTTCCCATTTAACCAATTAACGAACTGAAGGGAAGAAATAACTTCTTTTTATTTATTAACTAATTACAAACCTTTCATTTCAGCTAAATGAATCAAATAACTGTCTAACTAAACAATTAACTTAAAAGAAATAACATTTATTGCAGTATTAATGGTAATCTTAAATTGACAAATGCATGTACTTGCAATTACATTTTGACATCACCATCATGCTGAAATGCTTGATCAACTTTATCATTGAGAGAAAGAAAAACATCATCAATGGCTTTTCCGCCCAACCAAGACCTACCGGTCCCCTGAGTTTCTTCAACTGTAGAACCCGACCCTTCACGAGGGTAATCAACATGGATCAAATTATCATCATGCCTTTCTGAGCGTTGTGTCATGGACTTTTACCATTGGTTGATCCCTCCTCTATAAGTGCCTCTTAACCAGAAGGATCATTCTAACCAAAAGTATATCTAGTTCATGATAGCTGACCAATGCCTAACTAGCATCATACCTTGGGCAAGGATTTTAATATTTCTAGCACTCCTGTGTCATCAGCACTCTCACCCTTGCTCGACATGATAATACTAAGATCAAGGTCTAATTTTACACTAGAAAGTTTGATTATCATTTCTTTTTAGTTCAAGGTTATATCTTAACCATAGGATTTAACATTACAATAAACTGATTAGGAACCTTTCTTTTAAGATTAAGTTGTTTTCTTAAACCCTTTAAGAGAGATTGGACTCTTTCTCTTTTCACCTCTTTGGTAGCAAGTTGCTTTTACAATCAAGGATAGCTAAACGAATTGATATCTGTTGAGGAGATACCCTCAGTCCCTTAGCAAAGGTAAGTCATAAGATGAACACAACTTAGAAGAATTTTCTCATATTGTCGTAACTTGATTCAGAATCTTTTCTCTTAGTTAAGGTAAAGCTGATACCATTAAACATCTATTCATAAAGAGAGAGAGAGAGAGAGAGAGAGAGAATCTCGGCTCAACATATATCACTTCTTTTAAGACTAACTACCTTCTCTAAACAAAGGATGTTTCCGTTGAGCACTTATGTACTGAACGACATATTCAATTAAGTGATCTTACAGATGTTTTCATTCAACTTCATATTTTGGACCCAAGTTTAAATTACCATGACAAGTTTGAATTTCAATTTCTTTTAGTTTCAAGTTAAGACTTAACCATAAAGTTCATACAAATGGCGAGAGATTTAAGACATCATTTAAGTTTCAAGACTCATTTATATGCAAATTCCCCAGAAATGTAGATGAAACAAGGTTAAGCACATGATTGGCTTCAGGGGAAAAGAATTTGACTTCACTAGTCAAATTAAGGTCTTAGAATAATTACAAAAGTTTCAACATGACCCAAGTACTGAATTTATTCAACATATGGCCACAAACTCTGGCAAAGACTGCTAGATGAACTTCAAACAAAGATCAGGTTCAAGTTAAAAAGAATACATTGTAAGTTTTAATTCAAATTAAACAAGAACAAAGTGCAGGGAATAAGTCTAATTCAAATACAAGGCAACTGAAAAATGAAAGAATAGTTGGACGACAATTGTCCTAACCTTCGATTTATCATTTAAGAGGAGACAAGAGATTTCTGAGGAGAAATTTATTTATCTTCTCAATATTGAAGACCCTATTAAAGAAAAGATTTACAAATTCTTTTATTCCTTTGAATGGTCCTAACTCATAGATATTCATTATTTCGTAAGAAAAACCAGAATAACTTTTCAATGGATGCTAGATTTACAGTTTAACGCATTACGTGCCTGAATGAAAAATGTAAATCTTGATGGAACCTCGTGCTGGTTTCTCCAAACATTGGTGTAGTTGTCTCGATCTCAAGCTATAGAATCCCCTATGCCGATGGTGAGGACCAAGACAGCCGCCACCAAGAATTCGTCTAAATGGAAATAGCACTCAAAGAAAATTGGGGAGAGAGCTGACAAACAAGTCGTGGTATAGGAGTGACGCTCGCACGGAATGACAAGAGACTCTGTGATGAATGTGGATGATTCCCAGATAACTCACAATGGTTGCCATGAAAAATGAGTTAGATTCCATCCAGTGAAAAACAGAAAACGAATGCCTTCCCCTCTAAAAATCCTTTGCCCAAGACTTCAAGAGCCACGCATGTCTACCTGGCTTCCCCATCTTGGCCGTTTCAAATCGAGGCCAGCAAGAGAGTAGCGGGAAACTTCTTCCAGCCAAGACCGACAACCCCCTCCACAAAATTAAATTAATTTTTAACTTAAAGCCTTACATAAGATTTATTTTTAATTCGATAGCAAATGAGTTATAATTTTATTGTTGATTTAATAATTTATAACTATTATAATTTCACAAATATAATTCGAGAATTGATTTGCTCAATTTTAATAAGGTGATTATTATTTAATAATTGATGATATTTCCCTTTCTCTCATGGCGTCGGCAATCCTACATCCACTAACAAGAATTATGGTTAGATCATTCTCAAGGTTTATATATATATATATATATATATATATATATATAATCTCATGATCACATTCATTTTCACATGAATAGAGTAAACCACTCGCATATATAAGAAAATCATACACATTTGAAATCACAACATATAAACAAATATTCAAGTCCACAATTTCACATTCTCATGAAAAGCAGTTACTTGCAACTAACATAACGACCATAATTCCATTGTCATAAACATGTTTAAGTCAGAGGGAATGTAACAATTCTTAGGAGTAGATTATAGCTTCTAAACCCTTATCTCCTTTTAGGTTTGCTTGAAGTCCATGATCCAAGACCCAAACAATAGAGCTTCATCGTCTAGACCTTCATTGTGAATTGAGCGAGCGGGCATAAGTCTATTGATGTGCGTTTTATGACACAACAAACACCTTAGAACAAAGTGTCACAGACGCTCTATTCTCTCTTGAAAAACTACTTCCTATGCTAAGATTGCAAGTGAGTTCATAGGGTAATTCCAATGTTTAAGATGAACGCGGATAGGCTCTGTGGTATGGATGTGATTTGCTGTGGGCACAAGTAAGATTTTGCAAGTCATTCGGAGAAGTGGAGACATAAATGCAGTACCATTTTGGGTTTTTTGATTTTATAAAAAAAAGTGAAAAAAGATTTAGGGTTTAGAGACTCTATGCTACTCCTAAGAAATCAAGAGAAGACGAAGACTAAGTGAAACCAAATAAACCATACTCTGTTTCGCCACGTTTAACGACAACTACGCAGAGCAAGTGCAATCTTCTAGGAATGTGCTTGTGATTTTCATGTGATAAATAATTGCCATCAAATCGAACAACAATTATCAAAACAGAAGTTAAGCATCCACAGTAAAGCTCAGTCTAACTTTGCACATTGAGTGAAATCATCCACCCAAAGAAAGTATGAGCTCGGTTTCACTAATCTTCGTTATCAATCAATCATTCTTCTAACATACATTTTAATTCAAATCTATTAAGAGAGAAAGAAAATATGCGACCATGCAACTATTCAACAATCAAGTATTCAAGGCACCTCATGTAGCGCGTCGTTACAAACCCTAGAGAACACACACATAACGAATAAATTTTTTTTTAAATAATGAAAGTAAACATGCAATAACATCAATTCATAAACACATAGCATAACACATAGTCATTAAATCCACATGGTTCTCTGGGGCACGCGAGGTTACATTGCAACCACAAAACAAAATAAAGATAACGAAAACAACATAACCATTTAATTTATAAAAACCATAAACAATGATACAACTGATAGCTATGATGCGAGTATGATAAACATCGCATAAGTACATCCATGATAAATCTTTTAACAAGATCCATTTAAACCTAACTATTACATCATTGAAATAATATTACATTACAATTTTCTTTGATACATGAATTACATTGAATTTCCCAACATGAGGGATTGATACAAGAATAAAGAACATGAAGTACAACTGATCACTGGAACATCTGCACTGCGGAAAGCTGAGATGACAAGACGCTGATGGGGAACCCAACGGGTGCGGAGCACGTTCCACCCAACCATGTGAATTACGAAGTAACTCACCCCCCGTGCTCAGAGGTGACGAGGAAGTGAACCCGACCATGAATGTCAACCGACTCAACAACAACATGATACATAACAAATACAACTTAAGCTTACAATGAACAACCATCAAATTTCACAAATCACATGACAAGATTTAAACCAAGAACTCATCACGAGAACATGAAGTACTATCACTTAACAATCAAGATTCAATTCACAAGAATTCAAAGAAACATCATAAAGAGATAACATCGAGGCAACAACAATAATGGCACGGGCCATTGGAAGTGTCATCGCGCGCCCTCTCAATGATTTCCCCGGCCCTTCCTCCAATCTATGGATATCTGGCCCTTCCTCCCTGGCGAAGTGGCCGGCCATAGAGCTAATGCGAGGTCAATAGTCTCGTGAGGGCGAAGACTATGACTATGTCGTGCAGCCTTCTCGGTTTATCACTAGTCTAATTGTCCATAGCCGAGGGAACCAATGTTTTATTATCTTGTTTTCGCTTCACCTTCGCTATTTTTAGGTTATCACTTGTTTAACTACTCTTACGTGGGTTCCCCCTGGCCCTTCCTCTTACCCGAGGCACCAGCGCCCACGAAGAGCCACTCTCCCTATGACCCCTAACCTAAACCAAACTAGGCAAGGGTTGTACCATAACAGATAAGACAAATAAACTCAAGACCAAATCACGTGAGGCATTAACCATCTCATTATAAATACATACTCAAAGTCTCAACAATTCATGTACAACCCTTTTTAAAATCGTAATATCAAAACACCTGCCACATCAAGGGCACATAAAGAGAGAACATCAACTGACCATAAACTCAAGCCTCTGGAAGCCAAAAGAATGACAATTCCCAACAAGGGTAAAATGAAGCAACAAGAGCTTTTCCCAATAATTTCAACACAAGAATAATATTTCCCTCAAGTCGGAGATCAACTTAGAAAAGCCACACAAAGAGAAGCCACTAAATAACTAAGAATCAAACCTTTCCCAATCATACTGTATTTCTTTTATACAACTTCAAAATATTTAAATAACAATACAATTACTCCTTCCTATTCAAATGTACTCCTATTTGTCTTGATTAGCTTCAACAAGTATCCAAAACTACAGACATACAATTATATATACATCTAAATGTATACCAACATAAATAATAATACCCACCAAATGATATTTTAGTTCTAGTATTCTCCTCAATATTATATCTAATAATTAAAATATACATAATAAATCAATTTTCGCTATTAAGCTCCTCTACTTGTTCATCTAATAAAATCAACAAATCACTACGTTAAAAATATTATTTTCCTATACTTCCAACACATATATTCATTTACATACACATACCTTAACATGTAGAAATTTGTTAGTAAAGCATTAGTTTTCAACTTAATTGTAATAAACTTTTAATTATGTATATACATATATATATCCAATCATATATATTTATACATAATTAACTCTTAAATTAAAATTACAACTTACATGATCGAATATTGGTATCCCAAGTCACTAATAGCATAAATAAGACAGTGGTGTTGAAAACGAATTCAAGCTAATACATCAAGCTTCCAAAAGAGCATAATAAAATACTTGAACATATGACAAAGCAAGGGTGGAAAGAGTTTGCAATAAGCCGTTCAAGATGAAGATATACTTATGCAATAGCGTGGGCTGATTTTCCACATACCCGACACCGAGAGAACAAGCTAAAGGCAGCAACATTAAGAAAAGATGAAAGATTTAAAACACTTTTATTTACTAGCTCAGTTTCCTTCTATGGCAGGCAAAGTGCATGCGCTCCCTTACACGCCCTTTCAAGACTGGAACAGAGGTAAATAAGAGTAAGAGGCTGAGAAATAAAAATATTGCTAACACCAGGAAGGAAGAAGCCCACTAATGGTATCGATGATCAACTTCGATAGCAGAGATTTCGTAGAGATTAAAGGCACAGGAGAACACTGAGACAGATGTGAGCATAGATGTTGACTTGCATCAAAATGCTGTGGTCCTCTGGAACATGACCAAAAATTGTAATTCTTGCTTGTGTCTCAGACGTACACAAACATGCAAGTTTGGTGAATGCAACAGCCAAAATGCAGAGCAGAAAACAACTAAATCAATCGCCATAATTAAGGGATGGCTACAGGAAACTATTCAATGTAATTTTTTTTTTTATAAGGATTATACAGTAAGTATGTGCGCAAATACTGCCAAAGAGATCAAACATATAAAATCAAATATCCCCTAGCAAAACAAGTAAACCATTATCATAATCAAAATAAAAGATTTAATGAGGGCTGCGCAGCATTCATGCGCAAATTTCAATAAAGAGATCTAAAACAAAATATGGATCTACTGGTATCACAAGTTCGGCATAATGCTCGTTACTCTAACCATATGCTTTACGCATGCTAAGGGTATCTTCAACAAAAGTCGGAGAGTAAAATAAGATAAGAAGAGATAACGACGCTGCAATAACTGAAGTTCATCAAAACCGATATGTATGGCATCTCTATAAAGAATCAAGACGTATGAGGGACAGGGTATTCAGCAAGGACAAAAGAATTATAGTAGCAGTGAAAATATCGATTGCCATAAAGTCAAAACTATCCCTATAAGAAATGTATAATCTCAGTAAAGAATCCGCGATTCAGGAAATTTTCATTTAAGAGAAGGCTAAGTCACCTAATTGATTTATACGGACAGCCATGGCTATGTTACAAAACTATTATTTAGGCTATCAACTTAGCAAATTACAATGATGACACAAAAACATATTATCTTCTGAACAATGAATTCTTTTTTTTTTTTTTTAAATCCCACCGAAACCTCCACAGCCATGAAAACAGATACAAAATTTTTAGATTTAAGAGCGTTTATACTTCATCTAATTTGTTTCTTTTGTTTGTGTAGGTTTTACCAGATCAATTTCTTAACTAAACGATTAAATTCAACTTCAATTTCAAAGAATGAATTCAGCACAAGAATTGAAAATTACAGAAGAAAACCTGTTTAAAGATTGACGACTGGCTGAAAACGAATCTTTGAAAACTTCTGTCAATTCCACCCTATCTATTCACCGAGGGCTTCAACTAAAGGAGAAATACAAAATCAATCAGGCCTCAAATCACGCACTTGTAAACAATATTTTAAGAGAAAAAGTTCTTGAAGCAATTGCCATGCAAATTTCTCATTTTTCCCCCACAATCCTTCTCTGTGTGTGTGTAAAAACTCCCCAAAAGTTCTTCATTAATTAAAAGATAATATCCCTCCCTCTCAAAAACTCTAAAAATCCAGAATAAAAGAAAACTCATTCTTTAAAAGCTAGCTTTTTAATTAGATATGTATTCTCATTGGTTCAAACAATCTTTTTATTCTTTTATTTGCTTTATTGTTTTAATTTCTATTTTTACCACTTTTCTTGCACATCACATTATCTATTTAATTTAAATAATTTATTCTAATAATTATCTTCAATCAGATGATTAATTAAAATAAATAACACTCATTTAATATTTAATTATCATTTAATTGAAACACATGACTTTATAAAAATCAAATAAAACATTTAAATATTTTCATACAAATAAATCAATATTAAAATACACAATTATTATTCCCATTTAATTAACTAATTCACAACTTATAAAATATCAGCATCAATTTAAATAATCATAACTTATAAAATACCACATTAATCAAAATAAGACAACACACAAAACCCAAGCCACAAATGACGACAATTTCACAAAATAAACAATACCAGACAAACGAGACGATCTGACATCATGGGATGGGAGGACTTCATCGTCACCTCTGTATCAACATTTAACCGTTGGGTTATTGGTGCTCGCCCTGTCCTGCCGAAGCAGGTGGAATCGAGACTTGTACCTACAGTCCTGCATACAAACGAAGTTGTGTACATGTGCATATATACATATATATAAAACTGAAACATTAAATTAAAGTACTGCATTGTGAGAAGGAATCGCAACATAACAGGGCACTCGCAAACGAGTGATGCCATATTGTCCTTCATCACACCTATTCTAACAATTATAATCAACTGATAAAATAACATTTCTAAACTAACAATTTATCTCATGACATATCTAGTTAAATCACTACATCATAATTATAATTCTGAAAATGAACTAACATCTAACCAACCACAATGTCAAATGAAATAATCAAATCTTCCAGTGCATAAACATAATCACCAACAGTCTACTAAAGGAATACAACATCCTCAAATGTCTAACTATCCAACCCAAACAATAACATCATCGTCACAAGTAGCAACCAACCGCATTGAAAATTACTAAATCCTACGGCAAAGAGGGAGGTATTACACCTCATGCGTTTGAACTTCATTATTAAAGTAGTGTTTTCACAACAATCTCATACAAACTCTCTCTTTATTTCTAACTATCTATCTCAAATCTACTCTAACTCTTAATCTCCTCTAACTTCTAAGCCTTATCTGATTCTCTAATTTCTAATTAATGAAATGAGAGAGTGAGGGGGGGGGTTTATATAGTTTTCAAGATTACAAAGAACGGCCGAGATTGATTCAAGATCAATGGCCAAGATTAATCAGAACTAAACCCTAATTAGGGTTTCCAAAACCACAATCAGTTAACTGGAAGAAAACACTAGACAACTGGAGTGTCATCCTTATCCACTTGTGCAGCCTCATGTTCGGCGAACCTGGACACTATCAGGTCGACCTCCTCCATAGCAATGTCGGGCAACGCGCTAATGTTGTACTCCAGCAAATCCAAGTTCTCGGCACATTCTGCAAACACATTCGCCCATGTTGGCTCTTGTAGCAAGAAGGAACTTCTGATGGCCATGAATTCGAACACTTTGGTGAAGCCTTCCTTCATAATTGGCCCGGTGGTGGAGAAAACTTTCTGTACTTGCTCTTTCAAACTCCTTGGCCGCAAGTGTTTCCTTCGGACAGTCTCCTTGTCTAGCATATCTGCAGCCATCTCATAGATTTTACTTTGAATTTCTTTTACTTGTTCTTCAATTCTACCACCATCCTGCTTCACCTTTTCGAGGACTCCTTTCCTTGAGATTAAGGCATAGTACCATCCGTTGAAGTCATAAGCTGCTCCGGCTTCGATAACTTTGTCTTCGATCAATCTTTGCTTTGAAATGCCCTTCAGTTCCCGGATGCATGGGATGATCCTGCTCTGAATATCCTCGAGACTGCTCCATGACTCTGCAAGATCAGCAACTCGCGAAAGCATGAAGGAGGCCTGTTCATTTACTTGTGCCAACTTTTCTACAAACATCAACGCTTCTTCTTTCCTTCCAACCATCCAGTCTTTAGCCTCCCTCGCTGTTGTCAATTTCTCTTCAAAGTTAGCATCTGGTTCCTGTGAAGCAGTTGGAGGTAAAGGCGCCACCTGTTCACCTTCGTTTAGCGGCTTTGTCAAGTGCTGGATGTAGTCTTTTAGACGTTGAATTTCTTTCTTGTACTCCTTTTTCTTGGCAACTTCTTTTTCTAATCTGGCTTTGATGGTGGCCACGGAATTATCCAAGTCTTCGACTTCCTGTTCTTTTGTTGCCAGACCCATGTCGACCATCGTGATAGCATATTCCTCAGGAGCAATCTCGTCTTGAAACTTGTCGGCCGTAGGCACTGCAATTTGCACCGTGCGATTTCCAGCTTCATCCCTCTGAATGGTTGAGAACTTCTTGGCCTTCTTCCTTGGGGCAGTTTGCTCTAATCTGGCCAGAAAATCTGTGTCATTGTCCTCCTCCGGGACCTCCACTGGCGCTTTTCTTTTCAATCTTTCCCTCAGCCATTCTGGTACTGTTGGCTGTTCAATCATGTCCTCTTGATTTTGGACGTCCTGCATGTCTTGTATTTCATGCTCTTCCTGAATTTCCGGCATACTTTGAATTTCTTGGACTAACTACATATCATGGATCTCCTGGACGGATGGGTCCTTTTGAATGCCTTTGAGGGTGGAAATCATTCCTTCCTCGAATTCTCCATCCTCGATGTTTGTGTCATTACCCGATTCCAAGATCTTTGTGCTTGCCGGAGAGGGTTGATCATCATCTTCTACCTGGATTGGTTTTACATTTTCCACTGGAGAAGGGATCATGGCATTTTCCAAGGATTCTCTATCCAAGGCAAGCATTTCTTCTATGTTCCTAGAAGTAGCCGACTGGAGGGGTTTAGACTTATGTTTCTTCCGCGAAGGCCCTTCATCTATCTCTTTACCCTTGTCTTGAATTGCAGATTTATCGGCTTCTTTCCTCTTCTTGGAGTTGGCAGCATCTGCTTGTCCATCTGCCTGAGATGCACCGGCGTTCGAAGAACATGACTCAGTGTCTCCCATCAACTCGTAGGTAAATTGCACATTTCTCTGTTTTAACACTTCTACTTGACGATGTATCCACCACTGAGAGTATTTGAAAACAGGGCGCATCAAGGTGGCTAGATCACCCATCTCAGGTTCGAACCATTTCATAGGTGGCAGAGGCTCATTTTCCTTGAAGCCTGGCTGCACATATATTCCATCGTCTTGCAGTTGGTCAGGTATTTTGAAGAGCTCTGTCGCCCTTATCATGCTTAATGGCAACCTTGACCATAATCTTCTCCTTACATCGTATTCATCGGCTGCGTTGGCCCAAAAGTCTTCTAGGTCAACCCGATGTTTGTATCTTTCTCCGTCCACAATCTTGATGTGATGAAGCGGATCGAAGTTGCTCCTGGCTTTGTATGAGATGAATGGATACTGCTGAATCTCCAATCGAGCAACCTCTGCTGCTTGTGCTGTCGGGCATGACTCCTCCATGTTGCCGATGAAAAACGGAAAGGTGACGGCAGCTTTCTGCTTAGGCCTTTGGATGTTCTGATACGTTTCTAACTGTCTTAGCACTTCCAACAATACCATCCTGTTAGTTGGATAGACAGGCAGCCTATAAGGATTTCCGGAAAATCCTTGGATTCTGATGTAGGTGAACTTAGGATACTGAATGAACCAGAATCCGTAGTGACTGATCAAGCTCTTGGCTTCATGCGAGAGTCTTTGGTGCGTTCCGCCCTGAAGAAGCCTGGTGATATACATCAAAAATGCATCGTGAGCTCTCCGGAAATGGGACTTCTCTTTCAGCTGCAGCTGTGGATAGCAGTCGTAGACTTTGAATTTCCCCTCGCCGTTGCCAACCACGCCTTTGCATGTCAAGCCAGGATATTTATAATATCTCGCAAGTGAATATACAATGTAGGAGCTCATGTGGAAAATCTTGGTCTGCTCAAAGTTGACCAACTGTTCGTGCAAGCTGTCGCTAATCATCCTGGACCAATTGAACATTTTGACTCCAGTGATTATTTCGTCAATAAAATAGTACATCCATTCTTCGAAAGGAGCACCGTGGGCACTGCCTACCATTCTGTTAAGTAGCAGAACAATATCGCCATATTCTTCTTTGAAGTGGGTTCTGATCAACTTTTTCGGCATTTTGCTTGCAGTAGGCTTTGGTTTTAATAACCAATTCTTGTTTATGTTGGATGCACATAGATCCTTCTGACTTTGATAAAGTTTGAGTGCATCTTGCTTGGTGCGATAGGATGTTCGGTTGTACACTGGAATGCCAAAAGTCTCCTGGATTGCTGGCTCGGACAAGTAAGCAAGGACTCTTCCGTCAGGAGCTTCTATCTGTCTGTCTTGGGCGTTGTAATGTAGTGCGCATTCTGCCATCAACTCAGGACATTCTTTTGCTGGTGGAAAACCAGCTGCATGGACGATTCCGTTTCGCATCATCCTCATGGCGACTGGTGTTGGCAAACATCCGTCAGTCCCGTACATTCTCTTTCGGAAGTCTTCAAGATCAACGTGGCCAAGATCTGTGTCTAGAACGTGCTCCCACTTGGACTTGATCTTCGATTGAGTTTGGACACCTTTGCTTGCAAACTTCATCTTGGCTGCTTCGAAAAATAGATCTTGTGACTCATAGTTACAAGACTCGGACTCGCCTCGGACTCGGCAAGCTGATTTTTGACTCGGACTCGGACTCGGCGCCAAGACTCGGCAAAGACTCGGCAAATAGAAAAACCCAAGAAATTCAGAGATTTTTAAGGATTTAAAGCTTGTTTCATGCACCCTTTAGTAAATAAACCTTAAATACACAATAACATCATGAAATAGAAACTACTATGATCCTATACACAAACATCTATCGATCACATAAGTATAAACGCAAATTTTAGCTGAAGGAAATAAGTAATTACTTAATACTTAATAGTTAATAACAATAACAGTAGTAAGAGTTTAAAGTTTAAAGTTAAACAGTTAGAACTTAGATATATAAATGTTGTGAAATGTATACAATACTCATGGAATATGAAATCCATGGCATCAAAAGTTCCAAACATATAATAAAAGTAAAACAAAAGCTATAAGTCTATGGCTCAGAGGAGCCTGCATCACTAAGGCTCTAAACTTTAGTCCTCTTGCGTAGACGTCTAAGAGAGGTCCTAGATGATGTTGCAGCCATCATCTCTGCCTGTGTCTCAGTGTCAGACTCAGAGGCACCCAAACCAGCATCCAAGGTGTCTCCTCGTGCTCTATCCTCCTCCTCTGCCATGGCTATTGCCTCTGCCTCTCGATCTGCCTGGTCGACCCAATCAAGGTCCTCATCGGTAAAAACAGGATCCTCGACCTCAGTGATCCAATCTGACTGTGGATCAACCTCCTCCAACGTGATGGGTGACAAGTCAGTGCCCAATATCTGTCTATGGCGAAGGCGCAGGTTGTAATGAACATAAACAAGATCATTCCACCTCTGCACTGACAACCTATTGCGCTTCTTGGAGTGTATGTGCTCAAACATACTCCAATTGCGCTCACAACCCGAGGCACTGCATGGTTGGCTCAACACTCGAATCGCAATCCTCTGAAGATTTGGTACTTTAGCACCAAATCTCTCCCACCATGCATCTGAGATGAGAAAAAGAAAAAAAATAAATCTCATTGTGAAATGTGAATATTTAATTATAAATTTATAATATGAACATTGAATATAAAAGATTGAAAAGTGGTAATTTTTAAACTACTATTATGCCCTTAATAAATTTTTACCTGGCTGCAATGTCGATCGAGTATCTTTGCATATATCTCTTGCAAAGAGATCTCCTTGTGCAAGTCTGAAAATCTCTATCTCAGCAACAATTTGGGCTCCAACATGAGAATCAGACATCCGCTCAATGACTGTGTAGAGCCCACTCAAAACCTCCTCATCTGCCTTGAATTCTTTGCGAAATTGGAATGCCGGATTGAGAAAATATGCTGCTGCGTGTAGGGGCTTGTGAAGCTGGAGGTGCCATCGTCTATCGATGATCTCCCAAATGGGGCGATACTTACTATCAATTCCCCCATAAATGGATCTAATGGCCTCTTTGGCCCTATCCATGCCCTCGTATATGTAGCCCATTGCGGGCTTTTCCCCATCAGCAACTCGTAATAGAACCACTAAGGGCTCTGTGACCTGCAATTATTATGAAACATTGACATAAGTAAGAGTTAACAAAAAAAAGCAAATAAAATAAAAACAAGAATGAAAATAATAAAATATAATGTAGAATTACTAAACTAATTACTTATTAGTTATTAACTTATTACATTTACCTTGACAATCTCCTTAGTAGGCACCCAAAAGCCCTGCTCATCAAAAATCCAACCTGATGCACTTATCCCTGCATTTGTCTTAGAATATGTTGAGGAAGCCCACTCCTCACTAACAAACATCCGCCTCAAAGCTCCCTTTGACTGCAGTAAGGATTGTAGAGTGATGAAGTTGGTAGCAAAGCGTGTTATCCCAGGGCGAGCCAACTCCTTTTGCCCCGTGTATTGCCTCATAAGGTTGAGGACCCATGTGTGATTATATATGTACTTACAAATATTCCTTGCGGTCTCTACACATGCTTTGATCCAGTCAAGCTTGCCAAGATCCTCCAATATGAGGTCAAGGCAATGAGCTGCACAAGGTGTCCAAAATAATGATGGGTGCCTATCCATCAATAGTCTACCTGCAGCAACATAATTTTCTGCATTATCCGTCACTATTTGCACCACATTCTCCTCCCCTACCTCAGCCAAGACACCCTCCAAAGCCTCACAAAGGAATTCAGCATTTTTGGAGTTGCCGGATGCATCAATAGATTTAATGAACACGGTACCACCTGAAAAAGAAACAAAATAAATGATTCAATTAAATATAAATTTAAACTCTTGATTGTTAATCACTAAAGCAATGCATTTTAGGAAGTAAAATATTTACCCGAGGAAGAAACAAGAAAGTTGAGCAATGTCCTATTTCTTCTATCGGTCCAACCATCAGTCATGATGGTGCAACCCTTCTTCCTCCAAATTTCTCGCTGCTCCTCTATTCTGACTTTCACATCAGCCACTTTTTGGGACAAAATGGGGCCTTTTATCTCTTCATCATTAGGGGCTTTGAACCCCGCCCCACAAACAGTAACTGCATCAATCATATTTTGCCAATATGGAGACCTAACACATAAATTAAATTTAGTAATTACTAATTAGTATTGAAAAATGTATAATTTCAATTTGAATTCAACATAGCTCTAAAAATAAAATTCAAGAGATAAAGAATCAACTATCAAGCAACAAGCTATATATTTTAAAACAAAACAAAAGAAGAATTACCTGGCTGCATGAAATGGAATGTCGCAATAAAACCAGAAGTCTCCAATTGCAGCTTTGGCTGCATCATGTTTATCCTTGTTCCAACCCATGCTCTCAAGAGACGGTTGGGAACCCGGAGTAGTGCGTGGCAAAATATATGAATCCAGCCTAGATCCACGAACTCTGGGCCCAATGCTAAGTTTGCTAACGCTACCACTGCCACTGCCACTGCCACTACCACTACCAACAACTGAAGGTGAAGACCCTGGAGGAATTTTAGGCCTGGAAGAACTCGAATCTACAACTCCACGCAAGGCTGCCATCTCATCTTTTTGCTTCATTTTTAACTCTTTTTGTTGCTCAAAGGTTTCCAATTGCACTTGCACTTCACGCATTACCTCAATAGGGACCTTTGTGCAAGGATTATCATCTCGGCAAGGTATACATGCAAGGTGGTATTTCAATCTATTAATGCCACCCCCAAGAAAAAGAGTTTCGCAATGAAAACATTGTATTTCTCCTTTTTTTTGCCCAGGGGTAACAATGGCATGTTTCCAACAAGGGTCTCTTTTACCTTGAGACATGGTGAAATTGAATATGATGGAGACAATTTATAGATATATATTATAAACAATGCTGCAATAACACATAAATTTTAAAAAATTAGCATTCAAAGTATAATTTATAATAAAACTAAAAAACCTAGGGTTTGCAAGTTTGCAACTATAAAACTATTTTTTTTTTTGCAAGAATGCCTAGGGTTTGTTCAACAAAAAACTTAAAAGTCTTAAACACACACACCTAGGGTTTGTATTTATTTGTAACTTGTTCTTTGTTCACTAAAACAAAATAGAAAAAACAAAGAAGAAAAAAAGAATAGAAAATGAAGTTTTGGTTAAAAAAAACAAAAAAACCTTCAAAACTCAAACATACCTCTTCAATCTTCTTTGAAATCAATGGAAATCTCTTTCCAATCCCTTGTAGACTCCTCTAGATGCAGCAAAATCACCTATGAACCTGCACAAATGCGATTCAATAAGCATTTGGTGCTCAATCTCTTTGCTGATTTTCCTTCAATGCAAATGTGTTTTGGCTCTTTTCTCTCTTTTTTCTCTCTTACTTGCTTGAAAATGAAATGAAGTGCCTTTTGGAGGAATAGAGGCAAGTATAAAAACAAAAAGAAAAAAAAATGAAACTTTAAAATGTGTTTTTTTTAACACACATGCCCACAAACTGACGGCCGAGTCTTTGGCTCGGGACTCGCCGAGTCTGGCGAGTCTCGCGAGTCTCGCGAGTCTCGGCGAGTCTGGCGAGTACTCGGCAGCCGAGTCCCAAAGACTCGCCCAGCCTCACTCGCCTCGGGACTCGCCCAGACTCGCCGAGTCTAGGCGAGTCTTGTAACACTGTTGTGACTTCTTGGAGACGTGATCACGATTGCAATGCAAGCTGATAACAGATTATTTCCTTCACTTTGCTGCAACTTTTCTTCAACCTCTTGCCTTAAACAATTTTCCTCTCACCACTTTTGCTCTCAAAATCGAGTGATTGCACAAATGAAAAACGAAATCACTTATAGAAGTGAGAGGGTCGATCATTTTAGCATATTTGCAAAGTTTCCTTTGAATCAAGTTCGAACTCATTCTTTCACTTTGTTT